>CAJVPS010001444.1:0-15557 GCA_910591765.1 Ambispora leptoticha | reverse complement strand
CAAGTAATATACTAGCTAAATTAGTAAAACAAGAGAAAAGAGAAATTCTACTAAGAAACTATCTATAGCTAAAATAACTCAAATAAATCAGGTAACTTTTCTTAACATGATCAGGTAATTGTGATGCAGTAAGTCACATGTAGTGCAGTATGTGGCATAGTAATGATCTGCAAGATAAAAGATAATTATAATATAATTATTAATAACTAATCTAATTTTGTTACAGTTACTATATAAGAAAAATTTTCTTTTCTAAATATCATTTTTCAAATTTATTTTCAGAATCTTCTTCTGACTCATCTTTTTTAGAACTGATATTATCAAATATTGATTCTTCTCTATTATTATGAATGAATTTAATTAGTACTTTTTCTTTCTGATTATTATATTCAAAGATGAAAAGTCCTTTTCTAATATCAATATTGACTTTGATTTTGTTCAAAAAGTCTATTTTAATAATTATTAAATATATTTTGACTTTAGTAATATTTATTTTAGTAGGAATTATAATTTCATCAATATTCAAAAACAGATTATTAATAGTTCCAAGAGATTATTTAGATACTTTATTTATATTAGATATAGATATATTTGAACTGTATTATATTTTCAATCTTATATTTTTAATAAAATTATGTGTAATAATATATTCAAAAATATTGATATCAATAATTAAATTAATAATATTCTTTTCTATTTTTGCTTTATACCAGGCAAATGTAATTTTGAGTTTTTGTTCAAGTAATGCTCTTCTTTTTCTTTTTGGTTTGAGTACTATAGCTCAATATATTTCTTTTAATAACTGAGTTTTTTATAAAGATAAGATCTAAATAAGTTAAATAACAGTTATATTTGCTTTTTATTGAGCCAAATTTTCTAGAATATTATATAGTTCAGTCATAATAACAAGTATAAATAAAGCAATTTTACTTTTCTTTTTGCAAATAGTTTACTTAGTAAATTCTTCTTTAAATATTTTAAATTATTCAGCATTATTTATATTCTAATTAAGAATAACTTCAGGAATATTTTCTTATTTATCTTCTTTATTATCATTTAATTCTTTATTTTCATTAATAACTTTCTTTTGGAATTAACTTACAGATCTAGTTTTATAAGAAATAATTCTAAAATTTTTAAATTTTCTTTTAATAATCAAGTATTCATATATTTCAAGTAGTAAATTTATATTATTTAATTTGATAGTTAATATTTAAATACTTTCAGTAAGAGCTTATATTTAAGCTAATAATACAACTTGATTATTATTTATATTTTAATTATTGCTAGTATTTGTCTGATTTAATGGTATATTATTTTATTACTAATTATTTTTATTTATTTTCTGATAATAATTTCCAAATTATTCTAATTATTCCTATATGATTATAGCTAAGAATAATAAGAATAGATATAACCTGACTTATCATAATTATAATAATTAAAACTGATTTTAGATTTTGGTTATTAGATCTATAATCAGAGTTATTTTTATTTTAGTTAGATCCTTTCTTGATTTTAATACTTTCTATTTACTAGTTGAATTCTTGAAATACTACTAAAATAGTATTTAATATTAAGTTATCCTGAGTTTGTAATTGGTAATATCCTCTAGTTAGAATATCTACATTATTTTTCTTTATATTCTTGATAACTTGTATTATATTTAGAAAAGTTCTATTAGCTAAGATCTGAACTTATTTTCTGATCTCTGATTTGAGCCCTCTTCTATAAGTATAGATCTTGTATTTTTCTGGATATTCATTTTTAGAATCTATTTTATAAAATAGATTAATAAATTTATTAGTATATTCTTTCATAGTATCAGTCTATTGCAAGATTTCAATTTTATCTTGTCATTAATTAATTCTTTCTCTAATCTGGAAGTAAGTTGCAAATTGATGACTAAAACTATATGGTTAATTATTATTATCACTTTAGATTATTAATTTGATAGTATCATTTCTTTTTTTTATCATATCACAAGATAATAGCACTTTCTAAATATTCTCTAATTAATTATACTTTTCTAGAATTAGTAATTCTGTTGGCTTGAATGATAATATTAAAGTTTTTGAGTTACTTAGTTAAATCTTGATTATTTTCTTGATATTTTCTAATAAGAATAATAATTTTTTCTATAGATCAGGCATTTTAATTAACTATTTGATTAATAAAAGCTCCAATAGTTATAATTAAGTTATTTAAGTTATTATTATTATTATTTTATATTATTAGATTATCTTCTTCTTCTGATAATTAGTTATTATCTTCTAAGTCAGTCTAGTTATTTCCTTCTAAATCTGAATATTCACTATTTTTTTCTGATTCTGGAGTTAATATAAGTTATACTGAGATATCTTCTGAATTTTTAATTTTAGAATAATATCTATCAATATTATTATTATTAGAAGAGATTCTTATTTGAAAGATAAAGTTTTGATAAATAAATTATTAGTAAAATTATTCAATTAAATCAAATTATTCTTTTTAGATATTAATATAATCAAATATAAAGATATTTACTAGTTGTACTATTCTTTGTCTCAGTTAGCTAAAATATATTTTACTAAGATCAAGTTAAAGTAATTTGTGAAATAATAGATATATAATTTAATTAATTGATATTATTCTAATATTTTCAGTAAGTAATATAAAATTATATAGTAAATTGAGATTGAAGAGGATGACAATAAGGACAAAAGTCATAAATAGGTATCTTAATAGTAAAATTAGGATCTTTATGTACTTTAAGATGTTAATTAATAGATAATCCAATAAAAGAATAATAGTTGATTATAAAAACTCAAGACACAAATATTTATTAATTATAGATAAGAAAAGAAAAGATATAAAAAGGATATAAATAAAATAAGATATATAAAGAGAATCTTTCTTTATAGAGAGGGTATCAAAAATATATTACAATAAATTGGTAAGTGGATTTTTACTTGAATTCATCTTAATGATATAAAATTAAGAGAGACTAAAATAATTAAAGAATAAAAAGAGAGAAATTAAACTATAACTTTCAATAATAATAAAAATTTCTAAGACCTGTATCAATATCTATAAATATTATCTTAAAAAAAGTAAAATAACAAAGAAAAAATAAAATAAATCAAAGAAATTATAAAGATTAGCTTAATAAAGCTACTAGTAATCAATATAATTCAAGATTTGAAGTGATTAAATAGTAAAGCTACTTTTAATTAAAGAAGGCTATTATTAAAGAAAAATAAAAATTAAAGTATATGACTTATTTATAGTAAAGATCTTTTACTCTCAAAATAATATTAAAAATCAAAAATTAATATAATATTATAATTTAAAAATTAAAATTAACTTTATTTGGTCAAAGAAATAAAATTGAGTGAAAGAAAAAGTACTAATATAATTAGAAAAAGAATCTTAGAAAAAGAATCTTTTAAAAAGATTATTATTATTATAATAATAAGCTTTTTAATTATATTTTTCAAATAATTCAATTCAAAAACTATTTATTTCAAGCTGGGATAGCAAGTTCTTTTATACATTTTTAAATATAAAAATTATTATAATATTACTAACTAATACTATCTAAATATGTAAAATATAGTTATATTTATATGTTTATTATAAAATAAGAAAAAAAAGAATTTTTATTCTTATTATAACATTATAAATTAATATATTTTATTATTATTATATTAATTGAAATTAAATTTTAGATCTTTTACTTTTTTTAATTATCATTTTTATAACAATAATAGTAATAGTTTTAAAATAATCTTTGTTTAAAGTAGAGAACTTTAACCAACTAAAATAGCTAGATTAGTTAAAAATCTATAATAATTAGATAATAACAATAATGATAATAAATTAATATTATACAGTAAAATATTCTTAAAGATTGAATTTATTCTTTAATAAAGGATCAACATAATCAAATATTGCATTTTTTTATATAAAAAATGACCAGAAAATAAATTTCATTTAAATTTTAAAAGCCTATTACAATTCAAATATTTTTGCTTTTCTAATAAAAATTAAAATATATGATTCATTCCTTTTAATACTTAAAATATTAATATTATACTAGCCATAACTTTTAAATAATCTTTCTTAAAAATTTGTCATTATATTATTATATATATATATATATATCAATATTAATATAATTTTTAAAAATAAAAGTACCTATTTCTGGAAAAGCTTGAGACATATTAATAATAGTAAATTTAAATATGATGATCCTGATAAAGATTATGCTTTACTTAATAATGATAATTATAGTCTTATAATTGAAAGTATGAGTGAAATTTCTTTAACTACAATTATCAATAATGAAAATAATATTTATGAATTCTTATTTGATCCTATAAATCTTCAAAATGCAAGAGCAAAAACTAATAATAATAAATATAATATCAAAGATGACATAACATGGGATAATATTGATTTAATAAAAGTAAACTCTATCTTGATGGATTTAATATTAATTAATTCAAATGAATCTGATATTGATATAAATTATCCTATAAATAATAATGATAAAAATAATTCATTATGTCAAGATCTTGTTTCTTGTGTATTATTGGATATTTTCAATAGAAAAATAAGTTGTTGTCTAAATCATGAAAAACTGAATCCTCCACTTCATCCTCTTTAATAATTAATAGATATTTAAGAAATTGATGAAAGTATAATAGATAAAACAAATCCAGAAAGCATGGTATATATATTGAGAGTTTGTATATTATATTTAGTATTTAATCAAAATTGATTATATGAAAAGAAATTAAAAAATTCACAAATAATTAAAAAAGTTTTATTTATTGATGATATTATTTATTTTATCACAAGAACAAATATTTTTTTAGTCATAATATGAATTACATTTAATATTTAATGAATTTTAATAATTGAAATATATAAGTATCTTGTATAGGATTGAAAATATATCAAAGTTTCATGGATAAAAGTGAAAAAGTTGTCAAATAATCAATTACAAATAAATTTGTATATTATATCTGCTCAGAATGGAAGAAGAACATCTTTTTGAGTGAAAAGAAAGCAGTTCTAAGTCTTTTTCATATTATAAAAGACATATTAATAATATCACAGAATCACTTAAATTACTTGAAAGATAGATGTTAGATGTTGCTATATCAAATAATAAAAATATAAAAGATATAATATTAACTAAAATAAGCTCTATATTGGGAATTATTTTTGAAAAAATTAAATAAAATTAATCAAAAAGTAATCATAATAACAATAATAATAATAATGATAATAAAAATATAAATAAAATATCTTCAAGCTTATTAATAATAAAAATAGTATTATAATTAGAAAAAGTAAATCTGAAAAGATTAAAGGAAGAATATTTTATTTATAATTTAGTTAGTAATAAATTAAAAGAAATTGATGAAGTTTTTGGATATACTATATAGAAATCATATTCTAAAGTATATATAAAAGAAAAGAACTCGAGATATCATAATTACTTGAAGAATATTGAAATGGATTTCCTATTTTTTTATGAGATTTTTTTGATAGACTTTTAATTTATTTACATAAAAAAATATAAAATTATAAAATGAAAATGAAAATAAAGGGAACTTGAAACAAAAATTTTTGAGATAGCTCATCCAATTAAGATTTCTATATTTATAATATTCATAATTCTCTCAGTTGCATTTCTGACTATTGATATATGGCTCACTCATATTATGAGCTCATTATATTGGAAATAAAAATTATTAAGTTTATTATATACAATTTTATGTATAGCAAATATAGTTTCTCATATGCAATGATATGAATGAAAGCTTAAGAAAATTAGAATTAAAAATATCAAACCTGAAGAATGAATATAACAAGAAGAAAATATATGGAATATATGAATATTAGATAATATTGATTTTTAAAGATAAAGTTATATATTTGATAATATTTATAATATATCCCAGATTATAATATATATAATTTTAAGAATAGTATTTTAATTTATCTTGCCTAATTCTTTTCATATAATCTTGAATATAATTATCACTAATAAAAATTAAGATATAACTATCTTTAATGAGAGTTAATTTAAAATTGGAATTTCAGATTTTATAAACAATCAGCTTCAAAATTTTGAAAATATATTTAATATTCTTCATAATCTGAAATAATATTTGATATAGGCAAGATTTATAAAGAATTAGTAAAAGAAATTAAATTAAATGTAAAATATCATTATTTAATATAATAATTCTTGAATCTAAAATAAATCTATATAATGATAAAGCAGTTTATAATATGTATAATATGTATTTTAGTGATATTAATCTAAGAAATAGAGATAATAAAAATATAGATATTATATATGATAAAGTAATTTTTTGATATTTAATTTTATATCAAGAAAAAAAGCTAAAAGTAAGACTATTACTTGGCATATGATATATCAATAAGAAGATATATATTATATTAATTACAATTTTTTCTGGCTATGAAATCTTTGATCTGGCAGCTTGTTTTGGAGTTTGTTATCTAGACAAGTTAGAAAAAGTTGTGGATTATCAAGTAACTTATCACATATTAGAGTTGATTTGATATATAGTAGAAATTACATTAAATCATATTATAAAAAGCAAAAATAAAATATTTAATCAGATTTACAAAGAGAATAATAATATATTATGAGTATAATAACTTTATTTTTGCTGCACTAGTTATTGGATTAACTATAAGATTAGAATTCAGTATGATTATTATGATATATAATTTCAAAATTTGACTGTATTTGTATCTTTATTTCCAGTAGCAGAAAAAAGTAACTATTTGAGATCTGTTATATATTTTCTATATTATATTGCTAAAGATTCAATACTTCAAGTATTATTTTATTATATATATTTAGTAAATCTTACACATCATGATAATTTTTTTGTCTTTGATAAGGACTTGAAATATTTTGATATTAAATACATAAAACAAAATATTAGAACTAATAATAATAATAATGATTTAAAATCATAAATATCTTCTATACAATTAGAGCATAAAAGGCTTGATATACTTTTAAATGAGTATGTTAGAGATAAAATTCTTATTTAAAATAATCATACAATTCCATCTCATAAAGATTTACTTTAGAAGTTAGTTCAATAACTAATAGATATATTTAATCTTCTGAATTCTATTACTCATAATCTATTTAAAGATATAACTAAAAATAATGAAAAAGAATTTAAAAATCTTTTTGCATATTATGATATTAGAATAAATCATTTTCAAATAATTTATTTACAAGAAATTGAAAAAATAATTACTTATACTACAAAAGAATGACATAAAAAAATATCAGAACAAATACAATTAATCAACAGAAACAAAGAAAAATAAATCAAAAAGAAATTAAAAAAAAAGAGAAAGAAAAAAAAGAATTCTTAGATGAATATTATGAATCTTTAAATATTACAAAATATTAATATTAATATTTAACTAATTCAGAACAAGTAATTTTTGCAGAATTACAATAATTAGAAGACTTATTAAAGACAAAAATAGAAGAAGTATTCATAAAAATTTGCATTTTACCTAATACAAAATCCAAGAAATGGGATTTGAAATGAATTTGAAAACTCTGGTTAAGATAACAAAGAATTAAAAAGGCAAAACAAACTGAAAATAATGATATAAAAGAAATATAAAACTATATAATATATCTTTTTTGTTAAATATTTTTTATTTGTAAAGCTAAACGAGAAATAAAGATCATTTAAGAATTATAATTAATATAATATTAATATATAAATTATTAAAAAGTCATAGTTTATTAGTGTAGTTATTATTAGATAGATAAAAGTATTTCACTTATAGTAGGCTTTTGAAAAGTTATGTAAAGTTTAATTATTAAACACTTTATCATTATTATTAATATAAAAAATACAATTTCATTTATATTGATCTCTTATTTAAAAAAACAGATATGAATTTTGTGGGACATTTTTTCTGTTTGATATGTTATAATTAAAGTACTATAGATTAATATTTCAGAAATATATTATATCAAAGGATGTCAAAAGATATTAAAGAATATCAAAGAATGTTAAAGAATATTGAAAAATATGAAAGAATATTGAAAGATAAGAAAAGATATTAAAAGATATAAAAAGATATTGAAAGATATGAAAAGATATTGAAAGATATGAAAGAATATCAAAGGATATGAAAAGATATTTGTGATCAATATTCCAAATATAACTATTCCACCAAAATTAAAAATGATCTTTTACTATATTATTCTACTATATATATAAATATTATATTACAAAAATATAGATCTTGAATAAAAATAAAATATAGTATTTAAAAATAGAAATATAAGAATAAATATAGTAATATATAATATGAAAATAGAGATATTTATAAAATAAATAAAAATTATAGAAAAAATATAATTTTATATATCAAGAAAAGATTAGAAATTAAGAAATTTTATGTTATTACAGTAATAATACTATACATATTTTATATATCTATATCTTAGTTTTGATATTTAGAAAGATAAATCAAAATTAATTATATAATTTATGTAAGATATAACTGAACTTATTAAAATAATAAAAGAAAATAATTACTTTAGTTTAAAGTTCTTATTTTATCTTTTAGTTAAATTAACTATATACTTAGAAGAGCTAAATAAAAATATACTTGTTTAAATAATTCAAGTTAAAACTATTTTCTAGATTAAAAAATTACAGATAAAAAAATACAAGTATAATATATTATTATCTTCTTAATTAATATAGTTTTTACTAATATCTTAATAAATATAAAGTAAATAATAATACTATATTATATAATTAATAAGAAAACTTTATAATTACTTTTAGAAATATTTTTTAATTATCACATTATTAATAATATCTTTATTAATAATATTTCTTTCATCAAACAAAATCTATATAAGACTATTATATAAAATTTAAAAATATAATTAGTTAAATAATAGATATAAAAGATCTAGATCAAGTAAATATTTTATAAAAGATTTAAAATCTATTATCAAATAAAAGTTTGTTATTAAATATCAAAAAACTTGAAAGATATTTAAAAATTAGTTATATATTAATATTATTATATATAAATAAGATAGATTCTTAAGAATACAAAGCAGATATAATAATAATAATTATTATATATAATAGAATAAAAATTATCAGAATAATAGTTTAATATCAATAAAATTAGATTAAATAAGTTAAAAAAATAATAATTAACAAAAGAATAATAAATTTAAAAATTAATATTATAACTATAAAAGTCTAGTCATTTCACAATAGTCAGATTATAAATATAAAAGATTTACAAGAAATATTTTGATAAAATAAAAGAATAAAATTTGTATATTTAAAAGATAACTATGAAAGATTATTAAAATTTAATAATTAAGTAAATAATAAACTAATCTGAGTATTACTTGATAATAGAGTCTTCAAAAACTTTAAAGATAAAAGATTTATATAGAATAATAAAGTAAAAATTTAGAAGATAAATTCAGTTATAATTATATATATTTATATACTTGTCTAATTATATAAAAATATATCAGTTTTTCAATAATATATATTAATTCTATATTTTTTAAAGTATAATAAAATTATATTATTATTACTATTATTATTATCATTATATTATTATTCAAAAATAATTAATAATATATATATTTATAATTAATAATTACTTAATAATTAGTTCTATTTTATATAAATCATATTATTCTTTCTCTTTATTATATTTTTTTCCTATTATTATATATAATATTTTTATTTTTTAAATATATTTTTCTGTTAAATTATCAATTATTAAAATAAATTTCTTTTGATTATATAATCCAAAATCTTACTCTTAATAACTTGTAACTTATTTTTATAGTTTTTAATTACTTTTGATGGTTTATAATTATATTGTCAGATGTATTATCGATGAATCTTATATTAAAATCAACTTGAAGCTTATAAACTTATTACCTCTGAATTTCCTATTCCAAGTTCACTTACCATTCGAGATGCAATTGAATTTTCTACCTGGGATTCTGTAATACAAACTATGATCAAAAATAGTTGGCATCATACAGGTATACTTCCTCCTGGGATAATGATCTAGTAGCAGTTGATCCACTCTCTGATGATGCTAAGCTGAACAAGAACTCATAGTTCTCATTGACTGAATGCTACATATTTCTGATCCCATGACCGTGGAAGAGTATATTCTGATTGATAATCAAGTTGTGAGTAAGGAGCAAATGATGGATGAGGAAATTGTCAAGTTCGTAAACAGTGAAGATACTCAAGAGAATAATGAAGAGTCTGAATCCTTGATAAAAGTAAAGGATGCTTTGGAAGGGTTAGCGAATGTGATAAAATATTTACAACACAATAATCTCAGGGGAGTCGATTTTGTGACTATGAAAACGTTAAATAGTTTAAAGAATCAAATTCTTCGAAATGATATTGAAAATAAGCACCAGTCTAGCATTATTCAATACTTTCAGTGAATTTGCGGTCATTTATCTTCTTTTTTTTCAGCTTAAACTTTTACTGCTTTTCCTTGCGTGTTAATACAAAATAAATCGCTTTTTAATCAAATTCGCTATAGTGTATGTCACATGATATATTATTAAAATACACTATATGGTGAGATTTCTTTTTTGTGTATAGCTCGTTATAGTGTAGAAAACTGCTGGATTTTGTGTCTCCACTATAAAGAGAGTCACTTTGTACATGTATCCTGGTCACGGCAAAAAAAAGTGTCGGTCACATGATTTTTTAAGAGGTAAACCAATAAAATAAAAAGATCGGCGTGTAAAACCAAAATGAAAAATAGGTATAGCGATAAATTTCTCAATTTCAAAAAAGAACAGAAACTATGATAAAGTTTTATTACAAATTAAATAAATATAAACTGTTAAAAACTCAAAACAGAATAAAATATAATCAAATAAAAGACTTGCATGATAAACTAATAAAAACAGACAGAACGAATTATTAAATTTAAAACGAAAAGTATCGAACACAGAACTAAGTACGGAAGAACATGTAACCGAACAAGCAAGTAATGAATTAATGATGAGTTGAGAAAATCGATATTGATGATATGTTTATGTTTAGTTTATATAATTGAGATTTTGAAACTTTATCTTCCAATCGATGTTTAATAAAAACAATATCGGTATGGTGATATTATTGTTTATTAATGATAAGTTGGTTTGGTGAAGAATTATTGATATTATCATTATCATTAATAATAAAAGATTCGTCATAAATATGCGTGTTATTGTCGATATCCTTATTTCTAGAAACTTGATCCATTATTTTGATCGAATTTCTAGATATCATCAATGTTGTTGAGGCAGAGATGGCAGTATTATTGTATTTGGTTGTTGATGCCGTATCATTTAAAGAGGACGACTTAACAATTTGTGCTGCTTCTTGAGTAATTGAATGATTACTCGCTAGGCTAGAAATGGATCCCGAAGTAAATGTGTATTTTTTGTGTTCACGAAAAATGTATTTTTTTATACTTGAATCTTTTACATTTTTTGGCTTATACCTATAATTAGGATATAAGCTTTTATGATTCTCATAAGCTATTTTCTCTAATATCTTGAAGAAATACTTATCTCCTTTTGACAAACTTTGCCATTTTAAACTGCATTCTTTTGCTGTTTCTTTGACTTTTTGTTTAGCGTGTTGATTGAATAAACGTATACGCGCTTCATAATCTCTTCGAAAGATTACCCAGCTATTTTGTGGGCGTGGTGGTTTATCAAAGTTAATGCCTTTTTTTACAGCTGGTTTCGTTAATTCTTCGATACCAAGAGTTAATTTGTAAGGACATTCAATTGAAAATAGCAAATTGATATAGTCCAACCAGTCGTAATTAGCTCGAACAGAGGAGTTAGACATTTTAAACACTACAAATTATTTGTGAAGAGGATAAGTAACGAATAAAAAAAACAAGCAGACGTTTTTTGGAAAAAATCGACTCTGTTCGAAGGAACAAATGATAATACAACAAACAACAAAATGTGATTTAGTTTCCGCATCGTAGTTAGTTAAATAGGCGAACGATAACAAAAAATTGCAATAGAAGGTACCTGTACATGTAATACATTTTACATTACGAGGAGGCGTACAAATATGTGATTATCAGTGGAACAAAAAAAAATATATAATGCGTTTTTTTAGCGACATGCCAAGAACTGTTTTTGGTTTATTCATAGAGTAACACGAATGTAGATCGAGAAATATAAGTTTGTGTGATTTTTCAGCATATTTGGTATTGCTATTAAGAATTTTGATTCTGGGAATAAGCTTGTTAGAGAAGTGGTAAGAGTAAATATACAAGCGATCCATTCATTTATACATTATACCCGATTGTATTGTCCATTATTATTACTCTTTTTCAAAGATACTTTTATAATACATATTGTATATATTTATTATATTATTAACACAAACTCAATAATAATCTGTAACTGATTAACATAATTGACAAAAAATTGTATAAGATCTAAGCAAATTAATATAGTGACTAATTCCAGCATTAACTACAAATATTTGACTGATAATTAAATACAAATTTGGTTACAGGATTCTTACCAGTTAACTCTTTAATTAACAAAATCAGCCGTAAAAAAAAATACTAATTTTGATAAACTATCACGAGCTGGATAATTTTTCGAAGAGATTATGAAGCGTATTTGCATTTATGTAATCGATATACCAAATCGAAAGTCAGAAACAGCAAAGGAATGCAGCTTGAGATGGCAAAAGTTATCAAGCGAAGCAAGCATTTCTTCAAAATATTAGAAAAAACAGCTTGTGAGAATCACAAGTACATATACCCTAATTACAAGTATAAGCCAAAAAACACGAAAGATTCAAACATTAAGAAATGGGTTTTTCACGAACAAAATCAAATATGCATTACCAAATCTAGTTCAATGAATGTTAAAAAGTCGTCGTAGTCTTCATTAACAAATTAACAAATCAAGCTATAAATATCGGTTCGACGGCAATCAATACACTTTCTTTTATGATCAATGTTAATTTACCAAATCCAACTTCTATGTTCAACGAACGATGCTTCTTTATTCAATGGTAAAATAGGTACAACATCAAACCAATTGGCAATACGTGCACGACGTTTCTACAATCTTCAATATTATTCCTTCTATGAGTTCTCCAATTCTACCTTCTACAGTCAAAGACGATACTTCGTCATTGATTGATACTGCTTTGATACCGTTTCGACAGCCATCAATACTCTTCCAACTTTCTTTCTACGATAAATGGCAATATTGGGGTCGTTAATGATATATAAAATAATGTCAGAATATTATGTAAATGATGTTCCATCAAACCATTATTCAACAAGAATGCAATCGATTTCACTATTTTTTTTTTGATAATTTTATCTCTTTACATATATTTTATTTTAACTTTATATAAACAGCCAGGCTCAATTAATGATAATTTATAAAAGTAGCATCGCGATTTAATATCATATGTTTTAGGTTTATTTGTTGATTAATTCGTCTCTTTATTATATTATAGTTTGCTCTGTTTGTTTTTCATTTAACTCATCTTTCGTTCCGCTATTTATTATCAGTTTTCTTTTTAGTTGATTATATTTATTTAATAAAATGCTAATACTAAAATCCCTACCTCTATAATCGATCTATTGCTAATAATTATATTATAATAATAATGGCCGAATCATTGATAAAATTGATAAAAGAATGGCAAACTATTATGAATTCGATGTTGCGAATGAGATCGGATACGAATATATTGTCGACAACCATTTGTTTTTCCGTCTGTCTATGAAATATATTTAAAGCATAAAAAATAATTATGCTTGTACTGTATCATGGGTATCACATATTTCATACATTCCGACCTGTCTCCGAACTGAAACAACCAATCCCCTTTAATAACTGATTAAATCGCAAGATCAATGTATTATTTACTCTAAATCAATTTAATAGCATATCGTGCCAGTATATAAATTTCATTATCTTTCAGAGCTTTTTGATTCTTGCACTTATTACTATTACGCCTTCCTCTAATTAGGTGTAACTTTGAATAGTTGAGCTAGACTGAATTATTATGATTAAAGGTCTCTTTAAGGTTCTAAAGTTTTCCCGTGGCGACTTGTACGCAAATCGCAATTACAATTATTATGAGCTTGGTTGATCGGGTACTAGGGCAGACATTATGTTCGTTGTTTGACAAATGTTAGATCATAAAAAATAATTGTTAAATAAATTATTAAATGACGCGGCGATATAAATATAGGTTAAAATAATTGATAAATAATGCAAGAGTAGAGAAATAATCTTAATTAGTATTAAATTATATGGGGAACGTGGTTACCATATGTGCATGTATAGAGAAAAATGATTTGTTAAATATATGTAAATGCAAAATAATTGTTAAATTATGCGACAAACGCTGAACAAGCGTCCAAACTTTCTAGGATCAAAAAGACAAGTTAATATTTTAAATTCAAGAATCATGAAACTATGGATTTGAATATAACCAAGATAACAGTACAAATTCAACTATATACTTACGAATATTGGACCAGTAATATAAATACAAAGTTTACGACAATAACTTTATCAATTAACTTTTTTTGATTGACGAATTAACAAAACAGCTGTAAAAAACGCTAAATATGATAAACCACGTCCACAAAACAGCTGAATAATTTTTCGAAGAGATTATGAAGCGTGTTTTCGTTTATTCGATCAAAACGCTAAAGAAACAGCAAAGGAATGCAGCTTAAAATGGCAAACGCTATCAAATGAAGACAAATATTATTAGAAAAAATAGCTTACGAGAGGAATAAAAGCTTATGCCTTAATTATAGGTATAGTCCAAGGAATATAAAAGATTTCGTCGTTAATTCGGGAACATAAGAAATACACATCTACTTCAGCATCCATGTCTAGCTCAGTGAGTAATCATTCATTTCCTCAATAAGCTGCACAAAGCGCTAGGTCGTCCTCTTTAAATGATATATCCTCAACAACACCTGAATACAGTGCTTTCAACTTATCCATCCATAATAAATATTAATAATGAAGCCGAAAATTCGGTCGACATGTTTAATGAAATAATCAATTTCCTTTACGTTAATGTTAATAGTAATAATTCTTAACAGTCATCATAATACATTCTCTATCAATAATTATTCACCATCAAACCAATCCATCACCACCTACATCTTTATTTTTAAAGATGATAATGAATCATTTATATAACGACAAAATATAATAAGACAAATATAAGTTAGATACAGTGCGTTACAAAAAAAACTATAATTTTTAATTTTTTCCATAAATATTTATTTAAATAATATAAACATTTAAATATATATACTTAAGAGCATGATAAACAACTTTATTTAAGACTATTAAACACTTAGCTTATTAAAATTTTTTATAATTTATATTTTTAAAATTAAGAATTTTTAATAATTAGAAAATCTAAATAAATTATTAT
>CAJVPS010001443.1:0-15559 GCA_910591765.1 Ambispora leptoticha | reverse complement strand
CCCTCTCTTTACCTTTTATTATTTCAGTCTCTCCCAACCCTATATCATTAGGGTGAATCAAAGTGAAAATCCACTTACCGATTCGCCGTAATAATATTACTATCTATAAATAAGACAAATCATTAGATCTATCAAGTAAATATAATAATAATAATTATCACTTACAAAATTAATACAAAAGTTACTAAAATAATAATTTTATATTAATAAAGTTAAATCAAGCAGAAAGTTATTATAATAGCAGAAAAAATAATAATAACTAAAAAATAATAAGTCTAAAAATATATATTATAACTATAAAAAATCTAGTTATTTTATAAAGAACTATTATTTTAAATCAAAAATTAAAATTATAAATACAAAAAATTATTAAGAAAAATTCTTATATCAAAATAAAAAAATAAAATTTGCTTATTTAAAAAATAACTGTGAAAGATTATTAAAGTTTAATAGTTAAGTAAATAACAAACTAGTATAAGTTTTACTAGATAATGAATTTATTTAATTATATATATTTTAAAAATAGAATTATTATTAATTTATTTATTTTTTATATTTATTTATTTCTTATAAATAAGATCTATTTCTTCTGTAAAATAACTTTAAATCTGAATATTATTCAAATAATAAAATTATAAGTTTATAAATTAAAATTATTTATATTGTATTTTATCTTGTTTATAATTATTAACAAAATAATTTTATATAACTTTATAAATAAAAATTATTCAAAATAATAATTCTCTTGTTATATTTATTAATATTTTAATTTATAATATAATAATATTTTTCTTTTTAAATATTAATATATAATTATTCTTATATTAAATTCAAAATTAATAGATATAAATAAAGAAAAAATATTTAAATAAATAGCTATAAATAATAATAAAAAATATATATTATAATTTTAAAAAGTTTTTTTATTTATAATATAGAACCTACTCTTAATATAGAATTTATTTCTAATTAAGTACTTTATAATAATATAAATAAAAATTTTTATAGTCTTATTAATAAATTTTATGTTTTTTCATAATATTATAATACTTTTTTATTATAAAAAAAGTATCTAAATTATGCTATCAAGTCTGTTAAAACTCTGAAATAATAAAATTAAATATTTAAAAATATATTTCAATTTTTACTTATCTTATCTATCTATAGATATATAAATTTTTATATTAATTTTAAGTTTACATTATTAAAAAGAAGCTAAGAGTCTTATAAAAAACTATATCAAGTAAAAAGAATTTGGTATTATCTAAAAAAATTACATTTATATTTAGGAATCATATTAAGTATCTTAATTATAGATACAAATTTAATAATTATTATTAATAAAAAAAAAGTTGATATTGCAATTATAAATTAAAATATCAAAAATATAAATAGATATTAATATTAATTCTTCAAGAAATATCTTAATTATAACTTTTATAACTCTTGCTAATATATATAATTATCTATTATATTCTAATATTTAATAATATATTTTAATATATTAAATTATTTCTAAAAATATTCTTAGCAAATTCAATTTCTTATTAAAAATAAAAAACATTTAATTAGTATTCAAAAAAAGTTATTAAAAATAAAATTTTTGACTCTTGATTATAATCTTTTAAATATTATTTAAAATTTAAAATTTATATTAATAAAAAACTTATATAAAAATTATAATATTAAAAAATATGATAATTATATTTAGTTATTATTTGAATAAAAATTATTAAATAATAAAATTTAAATATAAATAATATATATATTTATATTTTATTTATTTATTTTTTTTATTAAGAAATTTTAAAAATATAAAATTATTATTAAAATAATAAAAAAGAAATAATTATATATATTATAATCAATGTAATATTTGAATTTTTTTATTAATTATATGTATTTTTTCTTATATATAAAGTTTTTAATTTTATTAACTAATAGTTTTTGTTTTTAACTCAAAATATAATTAAAGTTCTCTAATTAAAAATATATTTTTTTATCAGAAATTCTGTTTATATTGCATATAAAGTTAATTAATAAAATTAATTGATTTCATATGTAATATAAACAAATTTCCAGTAAAAAATCATATATTAAACTAGAGAACTTTAGCTATTTTTAAGCTAAAAATAAAAAATCTTTGCTAGTAAATTAAAAATTTTATATACAGAGAAAAATACGCATTAATCAATGTTTGTCACTGTAATTAATTATTTTTTAAGTAATTATTATATGAAGAGTCTTTAATAAACTCTGCTCAGAATTATATATAACTCTTGTCTCTCTATTAATAAATATTATATTATTCATTGATTAGAATTCTTTGATTAGAAAATATTGAATAGAAAATTGACTTTACAAATAAAATAATTAGTTAATATGTTTAATTATAAAAATTTAGAACTTTACTAGAAAAAATAACTCATTAGAATTTGAATCAAGAACAATAGAAAAACTATATAAAAGTAAAATTCAAACTATTTATCTTCTGTTTTCATGATTATTTTTTGTTCAAAAATTGGCGCAGAAATTGAGAATTATAATCACACAGTTTAGATATTCTTCAAATATAGGTCTAAAAATTTATTATATTCTCATAAATAATTCAATTACATAATATTATAATAACAAGAAAAATATAAAATCACTTGCAAAAGCTCAATAAACTGTCTTTTTATTTATATTTCTTATAAAATTGAGCTTCTTTGTCTTTTCAAATTCGTCGCAAATGTATTTATTACAGTAACAATTATCTATCAAGGCTGAAGTTATAGTTATAAAATGGCTACTAATAAAAACATAATAAATACAAGATTTTCTTTTTAACGAAAGTTCAATTTTATAATAAAAATTTCTCAGAGTTCTATATATTTTACATATAATTTTTAAAATTTTTTTTTAATAAAAAGATCATTTATTAATAAAATTTTATATTTCGTTATATTTATTAGTAGCTTCCCACTATATAACGAAATCGGTTGTTCTGCCTCTAATATGTGTTAATTCGATATTAATACATGTAATAATAATAGTAATAATAAATACAGACGATGTGAACTACTTCCACAAAGTAGCATCGTTAGACATTCACCTCTAAGTACAAGATTTGTAATGGTTCAGATTCATAGGTAGTTTAGTTTGCAATAGACAAATAGTTAATGCCAGTTTTAAAACTGGTGTTTTGGAACTAATTACATGTATTATGATAATTATCGAGCTAAGCTAGCAATCTGATAGAGAATAAAAAATAACGGATTGCTATGTCAAATGTTTTGAGCAAGTGTATTAATTAAGAGATCGACAGTCGTTCGCTCAAATTTACATAGTTTACTATAGAAAATCATCGCTGAAAGCCAACTTCACTTTCTATGTTAGCATTCTTATGACACAAGATGTGTTGCTAAATCTTGCTAAGCTAGACAAAATTTAGTACCTTTTTCTTACTAATTATTTTATTTTGTATATTATAGTGCTTGTAGTTTTTAAAGAATCTTCAGCCAGTAACGGTAACTCGACTGATAAGTTTTTTCTAAATTGGTAATATTTACAGTTGATCAATTTTGTACCTTAATTTTTGATCAAATATCGATATTAATTAACGTTAAGGGATTGAGCTGTTCACACGTTCAAAAGGAAACTATAAATACGAATAGCGATAACGATAAAAATAACGATAACAATAACAATAAAGACAACGATAACATTAAGTAAATGATAATTAATTTTTTATACTCTTATTTATGCATATATGTACAGTGTATAACGTTAAAGTGATAATTCATTGGTTATTTTTGGTTATAAAGACACATCGTTAACGTTAATGCCCCTTTTTTTTTAATTGCCATGCAGCCATCAAATGTTGGGTAATATTGAATACATGTACATAAACATGGTGATAGAGGTTCTTTATTTCATAATATCATGCAAAGGGCCGATATTTTATTCATTTGGAAGACAAGGTATATTTATTGATTTTTGCAGTTTTGGTTTCAAACAACAATGTCTTTTCGTATAATTTGCTGGCAATGACATAATACATGTAAAAGGAATGACAATGATTATTAACGTTAAATTCTAATCTATCTATTAAACAATTTTTGTTTCGTTCTCTCTTGTATAAAATATAAATTATTAAATTAATAATTTTTTAAAAAAATACTCTCTTTCTTTGTAAAGGTAATGAAAAAAATGATATATATACTACACAGGGGAATAATATTAAAAAAATTACTTTTTGCCAAAAAAAAATAAAAAATGCATCCTCTTCACCGAAGAAAGACTTTTTTGTTTTTAGCTATTTTTATTATTTCTAAACACTTGCATTTATGCTACTACCATTCCTCAAATTCCTCTAAAGAAATATCTTTTTTGTTGGCGCCACATCTAAACAATCTTAATGAAAGTTTTTTGAAAATTCGTCGAATAAATTTGAATCTTCGTTTTTTCGGTATTTGTATTGTGTGCTCCGATTTCTCGAATCTTCCTTGATTCTGCAAACCCGGTGGAATATCCAATAGTTTCGGTGGTTCAACTGAAACTTTGGATACAGCGCTACTTTTTACTATATCTTGAAGCAAAAATATTTATTATTAAGAAAATCATGCAAATAACGATAGGTTTTATTTAAAACTGTTAACATACCAGTCTTTGGTTGTGAAGAGTTTGAAATTGCACTCTTGTCTTCGTCATGTGGAGTCTTCATTGATAATACAACCTCTTTAACCCATTCTGAATCTTCACTAGGGCTGTCGTTAACTATTTTATCGTTGACAATTGGGTTGTTAACTATTTTATCGTTAATAATCTTGTCGTTAAACATTCTGCCGCTAACAATTGTGTTTCTAGCTATTCTGTCACTAACTAATCTGCTGCTAGCCCTTGAAATCCGGGATTGATATGATCTTTTTGATATTGGTCGTTCATTTTCTTTACTTTTCCTTGGTCGGACTGTTGTTTCAGTGGATTGTGCGGATTGCACGTTCTCTGCGGATTGTGTCATTTGTGTTGCCACTGTCGCTGTTGGTTCAGCATCTTTATTATCTTTGCTAATAAGATCGACGTCTTTATTATCTTTATTAATAAGGTCGACGTTTTTATTATCTTTACTAACAAGATCGACATCTTCATTGATAAGGTCAACATCTTTACTATCTTTAATAATGTCAACATCTTCATTATCTTTAGTAATGAGTTCAGCTTCAGCATTATTATCATCTTTATGAATAAGGTCCACCTCTTTGTTATCTTTATAATAAGAAAAGTTAATATTGCGAATTTAAATTGATGTATAATGGAAAGCAGGTAAATACCTTTTTGTGCTGATTGTGTTGCTGTTGTTGATTCCGAGTTAAATTGTTTAGCATAGTCACTTTCTTTTCCTTTGCAAGTGATGGCATCCTCTCCTCGTGGAGAACTTGGACACTCTATAGGTGTAGGTAAATTTTCGCTTTGTGGCGAAGAAACTGTCGATGCATTACTATCAGTTTTGTCCAATGAACCTGTTTTACAGAACTACATGTTAATAGACTATTCTTTCAAATATTAGGTTAAGAAAAAAATTTTTTACCATTTGAAGTTTGCACAATAAGTGGTGGCAAAGGTGGCAGTGGTGGTACATCACCTTCGCCTGGTTGTTTCCATTTAGAGCGGGGTCGGGTGGGAACAAGTTCCTCATCTATTTAATATAATATATCAGTTAATGCGAGTTGATTTAAGAAAGCAAAAAACGTATTTGTGAAACAAACCTTCAGCTAATTCAGCATCAAAGTAAATAGTAGCCATACGATTGCTCATCCTGGTGGTTTTGCTGCTAATATTTGAAGTGCTTTTACGAGCACTTAGTCGACTTACAATACTAGATGCTGCAAAATTTGGAAGACTTCGTCTTTGATATATAGTTGCAGGGCGAGGTAGACTTTTGGCGGGAACAAGATGTTTAAGCGCAAGGTCTTGGTTAATAAATTCAGGTTCTTTATAATTTTATAGAATTACAAGATTTAGTATTTAAGCTATTAATTCTACTCAAATTCAAAAGAAAAATAAATAATGTTTATTACCCTCGCTTGGCTCAGCGTCGAAATAAACTGTTTCTGCTCTTCCATTCTTTTTGCCATTTTCAGAAATTGAAACTACAGAAAGTAATCGGCTGTGATAAACAGCCAAAGGATGTGTTGGTTTCTTCGGAGGCTTCGGGAATTTTCGTGCAGCTTCTTGTCGTTTGAGTTCCGCTTCTTCAAACTGAATAAATATCTCGGAATCCACATTTCCATTCTGTAAATCTTCATCCCATCCGGAAAAAATTTCGAAAATTTCATCGGCAGTTGGACGATTGCGCAGGTCTTCGTCCCAGCAACTTTTCATTAATTCGGCGAAAAGTGGAGGAGTTCCATCAATGATTTTTGGACGAAGGCCATCACAAATGTTCATTGCTAAATTTGCGTCGTGTGGAACATCACAAAAAGGCCTTTCTCCACCGCTCGTCGATTCCCACATCAAAATACCAAAACTGTATATATCCGATGCCTGTGTGTAAACTTCACCTTCTAATACTTCTGGTGCTACGTAAGGCATTACACCGCGAACTTCTCTTTTCCCATTCGATAAAGGCGGCGAATTTGCTTTAGATGGCTGCCGTGTTCCTCGTATTCCATTTAACGCTGTTCCGTGAACTAATAAATTACCGGAATTTAAGTCACCATGAACTAATCCAACTTGATGCAAAACTTTTAAGTCGGAAGCAATATATAATAAATTAACGATCCGGTTTCTCCACCGTAAATCTTGGAATCCTCGATTTAAATAATTTTTTAATTCGCCTGTCGGCACTTGTGATACATACTGAACTACCATCATATATTGTTTTGTTGTTGGATTTCTTGTGACGCCATGACATTGAAATGCTCTTAAATGTACTTTGATCGATTGAAGTATCAGTTTTGACTAAAGAATAAAGATCGAATCAATAAAATTTAGGGTTAAAATGAATGCGAAAATAGCGAAATTTACCTCGTGCATTAATTCCTCATTACTTTCCGAATTAAGTAAAGTTTTTAAAGCGACCACAATTAATCGTGATTCATGTTGCCATCGATGTTGAACTGCCACTAAATTTGATCCTCGACCAGCATTCCACGTAGCTTTATAAACGGTTCCATATCCGCCAGCACCAATTTTCTGTATTCCATCTAAACGACTATAATCAATCCACTGTAACAACTCAGATCTATTGCAGGCTGTTAATTGGGTGTGTCGTATGAATTCATCAATTTCTTTATCTCCACTTGTCCATGTTGGAAACATGGCTGCTAGTCGTCTAGCATTACATGGTTGACACCAGCTATCACCTGTTCTCGGTTGATGACATTCTAAACAAATACCAAATTTTGAACGACGTTTTCGCATCGTTACTTCCTCTACTGAAACAAATTCACTTTCAACTAAATCCATTGTTCTTGTATTATATGCCTATAGATGCTAGATAAAGAAAAAAGATTCAATATTCATTCGATATGAAAAATATATGAGAATTAAATCAATAAACGTTTTACCGTTAGGTTGCAATTGAAACGATGATGAATAAAAATGATTAAATTGATAAATTGCTAAAATTCCAGCAAGAGTAAAGAGAGTGTGTAAATGTGAGAGTGTGTGTTGGTGTTTTTAGATGGATTAATATGATGTATCACTGGCTTTTAAGTAGTAGTCATCAAGAATAAATGCTATTGTTGTTTTTGTGATGTATGTGTCCTTTAGGATATTCCGCACACCTAAGCATATACGACCCGCACACTCACTACGCACTATATATAAGTATTAAATCGATATAGTGTCGTTGAATAATTTGTGGGGTGAAAAGCCAAGATTAAATAATCCGCGTTCCAGTTAACCTTATTGACACAGACACAGGTTAAGATGAAGGGTAATGACAGAAAATAAATTACAATATAATATTTTATGACAGTATATTCGATATGCGAAATGATAATATATTCGATGTGCGAAAAAGGAAAGAGTGAAAGAAAGAGGGAAAGAGTAATGAGTGATAACTAGCCAACTCACATTTGATCTAATTAGCCTAAGGATTATGTGATTATAATTTAATTGATTTTACTGATTGATTGATTGATTGATTTTTTATGTTTATTCAATCGGGTAACAATTTCTTTATAATGGACGCGAACATATTCTCTAACATACATCGAATAATTTAGTAATACAAAAACATAGTAAGGCATTCATGTTCACCATAAACTTATTGTACGTATTGCAGTTAATTGAAAAGAAATGCAAAAATGCACCACTCAGAATTCAAACATCCCTTTGACAAGATAATTGATTGGAATCTAAGTTTAGAGTTCATTCATTTATTTTTTCTTATAAGTTAAATTGATCCGAGAACGAGAGAACAGAAAAACATGTCAGCTGTTCTTCTGTGCTTCCAAAAATTGAAATGATGTGCATTGTTTGTTTACCAATTACAATTTAAGAATAATGCACCAATCTAATTGAATTTAGGATAGTAGCAGGTGGCACTAGGTAACAAAGTTCATATCCCATACATATTTTCTTTATACAACTCAGATATTAAATGCATACTTATGCATATTTGATCTATGTGCATACATTCGAAAATTTAGTCTGGAGGAAAAACAATAATTAAAACCAGGTTTTTTTTTCGACATTTAACTGCAATGGCGCAGGAAGTATGCACCGCAAGCGTGAGAATTTGAAGATTTCTGCACTCAAACAAAAAATTTAGAAGTTAAAGATATGGAAAACCAATTAAATTCATGTTCGTTTTGGCCCATTTTTGTTAAAGAAAAATCTTTACGTCCCATACTTGGACTTCAAAAAACCTGGTTTGCTTGTTATTATCCTATAATTAGAAAATCTATGGGCGTCAAAATTCATGTTGGAATTTTTAGGTAGAGCATTGATTTAATACATTTAATGTTATCTGCTGCAAGAAATGTCATAGAATATAGATAAGCAATGTGCGCAATTAAAAATATTACTTTTTTTCTTGGTTTCGTATGACATCATCGGTATCATTATATAAGTCACTAATTAAAAATTAACAAATGTACAAAGATATTAATTAAACTCCTGCTATAGTAGTATTATTAGGCAGAAAATTATATTGCGGGAGTTTCCTGTATTGGTGGGCTCTCTTTTGATCAGATTGTTAGATCAAAAATTAATTTTAGAATTACTCGATACGTATAATAAGATTATTTATCAATATGTAAATGTTAACATTAAATTACATGTACGTTAGAATATAAATAATACATAATAAAAAAATATTGTGCTATACATGTACATGTACAAACTCAAATGTATAATTTCTTATTTAGATGAACTAGCTGGTGGTCTTTGACATATCAGCGAGCCACGATGGCGGCGAAATGCCAGTTTGATCTTGGATAGTTGAAAGCAATGGTGGAAGATTCTGAATACATGAAATGAGCAAATTTTATAAATTTATGAAGTTATGCATAATGCGTAAAAACATATTTTCTAAAATTTATATACTTGTATGAGATTAGCCACTGGATTATTCGCGGTTCCCTGACCAGCCGTATTCCAAACAGTTATTTGGGGATTCAACCCTCTTACAGCTTCCGCATTCTCTTTAGCCAGTTGTGCAAAGAGTCCGCGTTCAATCATAATGTATTGAACTGCCGAAGATGCATCACCAAAGGCTGACATAAGATTTTCTACGCCATCCGCTTGAGCATTATATAAAGACAAGAGACCTTCAGATTCTTTTTGTCTCTTAACCAATTCAGCTTCGGCGGCTTTTTGTTTTGTGTAGAGTAACGAATCAGCCCCGGTATTAGAAGCTTCTTTCTCGGCTTGAGCTTTCGCTACCATAGCTACACGTAACCGTTCCGTCTCGGACGCCATACGAAGTGTTTCAACTTCTTTCTGGAGTTCCGACTGACGTATCTTTGCAGCTTGATCACGCTCAATAGCAGCGATTTTGGTTTTCCGTTCAAACTCTGATTTCTTTGTGGATAAATTCATTTCAGCCTCAGCAATCACAGCTTTTAGCTCATTTTCAATAGCTATTGTATCTGCTTCGATTTGTGCATTTTCACAACGTGTTTTGCCTTCTCGTTCTTTGGCACCCACATCACCACGATAACGTGCCTCAGCTACATCGACTTTTGCGCTATTTACGGCACCTTCGTGAGTTTTCATACGCTGTGAATTTTTATTTATTGAAAAAATAAGGCGACGCGTGAATTTTTATTTGTTGAGAATATAAGGTAGCCGAATTTTATTGCAATAGAGAAATTGCAAGTAAGCAAATGTCTTTGTTACCATGTATTTGAAGTATTCAGATCCAGGAGAATCTTGCAGCTGTTTAACGTTACAGTTGTAAATATGAAGACCAAATTGGTCGAGTTCAGCTTGAACGTTCTCAATTACTACATGATAAAAAATTGAACATTAGAAAGCAAAGCTTGATATTCAATAATTGCTTTATGCAATCTTTATATTTACCGTGTTGTTTAAATTGCTTTCTTTCCAAAAAAATTTCTTCCATAGTCATCGCAGCCGCAATAGATCTTGTTTCACCCTAATTTCCAAAATCAATTCAATTATTTCTCATAAAAGATCTCTTTAATGTTGCCTTCATCTAATCCTAATACCTACTGCAATGATACCTCGTATAATCTGATCGGATTTCGTGTCTTTGGCAGCCTATATGCGTATTAAATTATTATTTTACTGTCAAAGTGGTTTGATTTTTTACAATTACCAATAATCTCGCATATCGGATTAGACTTTCTCCGTCATCCTTCGGCCCAATAGTGAACACTGCTGGTAAATTGAATTCCAGTTTTTCAGCACTCATCACCGTAAGATCCAGAGTATAATTGACCGGGGTGATATCAAAGAACTGATATCGTTGACTAGGTAATACCCATCCCTTTTTGCTTATCTTAACATCTATTACCGGAAGAAAAATAATGTTTCGTTAAATTTGATATTAACATGAGTGATTTAAATCACACAAAAATTACCTTTAATCATAGCTCCGGTGGTCACCATATATTGATTCGGCTCACTACATCAAGTAATCAAATATTAATACAATTTAATGAAAACGTAGCTATCAAAATAGGTAAGAATTTAAGTTTAATACCATATTTTGTAATATAGCATTTTTAAGAATGAATTTTCACGAGAAAAATGTCGTTTATTGGAAAAAGATAAGTACTGTTTCAACGAATTTTATGAGTTATCACTTCTAATTTAATTAAAAAAAAGATGCGTCAATAGCAAGAACAAAAGTTCTAAGGAAACACTGAGTGTCTTTTGTTTTCAGATATAAAATTTCGAAATATTCAATATGTTCTGTTCTTTATCTGCCAAAGACAGCACAGTGCATGTACATGTAAAATCCTAATCTTATTATTATCGTTATTGGATAAAAAGGTTTGTTTATGATTTGTTGATTGGTAACATGCGATGTACATTTCTATAACGATAACGACAATGGTTATTGTTCATACTATTCACAAATTAATTATTATTATTGATTAACCAAAAATAAATTACATGTATATCATTCTATCTAATTTTCTTATACTTTTTCGAGTAGACTTATTAAAAATTTATCGCTTGCAATAAATCTTGAAATTTATAGAATTCCCTTTTCTATAATAAGGTTTCTTTTAGATTGTATTATCGGAATTATCGGAGCTATCATCAACCGAATCGAGTTGAACATTAGTGGGATGTGTCACTCTATTGGCACCGAAACGACTCTTGACACGCTTTGTATGATATTTTCGTTGATGATCTTCTTGATGATCTTTTTCCTGCTCTGATTTGAGGTGAGGATATTTCTTTTTAATTTCTCTTTTATGTTGAGCATTATAACCTTTTTTAGTTTCTGTTTTATGTTGAGGATGAGGTTTTATAATTTGAGCAGTTCCACTTGAAATATCTTTTGTATTCGATGAAGTTGATTCAACTGATGCTACAGTTGCTAAAGAAACGGTTGCGAGCAAGAAAAGAACAGGGATTAGAGGAATCTTCATTTTGGTTGTTTTAAAAAAGAGAACTTATGTTGATTAATTGATTTATTAAAGAAAAAAGGGGAAGAGAGAGAGAGTAAAAGGAAGAGAAGATTTGAAGAGAAAAAGCTGTCGAGATCCTTCGTTCAACGTATGTCTTTTATCTATGTTTTCAAATTTTAAGAGACGAAAAGAAAAAAAAGCTCACCAAGCTATTAGCTAAACAAACACGCGTTAGACTAATTTTCCCTGCAGGAGACAATCTCCCCAATAATATTTTTATTTTTCGAATTCACTTTAAATGTTCAATTGACCATTAAGTAATATTGCCTAATATCGATATCAATTAAATTAATTAATCGTTCGTCAACGAAGGAACCTGCTCTCTTTTCATCCATAGATAAAAAAAATGCTCGTTTATTGGCGAAAGTAATGTCCAGCTTTAACCTATTTTAGCAACTTGCATGTATATAATCGACCATATGCGCGCCCATAGTAATGCTGCATGCAGCCAAATACAGTATCGATAGCGATAACGATAAAAAAATTTTACTCGAATTTTGCCAGAAAACACAAAAATAGATCAAAAGGACATTTTAGACGAATAACAATACAACAATACACTGAATCCAACAAATCAATTGTTTCAGATTGCAGCAAAACAGAATCAGACCAGGCGGTGAAAAAACCTCTGTCAAAAATTAAATTGCTCTCCAAAAGTTTTGTTCATAATCTTTTGACTAACTTAATAACACTAGTGGAATAGCAAATTTCAAAAGCGTGAATTCAAACCGATTTAGTATTTCTCTTTGGATTTTTATTTGCTATGTTTTTAATTTTAGATAAAAACTTTTTCTTTTAAATTTTTAAATTTTTGTTCATTATTCATATAAGGTTGATTGTGGGTAACTTCTTACTATAACAATTAACGATGTTCCGTCCGATAAATTCGGGTCAATCCGAAATCTGAACCGAATCCAAAGGATCGATTCGGATTCGGATTGTCTCATATTGACTTCTGATCTGATTGATAATAAATTATCTTACAATTCTGACAGAATTATTTTTAAATTTCAAAGTAAACTTTTATTTATGTATCTGTTTTATATCTTAAGATATATACATTATTTTAAATAATATTTTGAATAATTATAATAGTATTAGCTAAATAATTTTAATTAATAAATAAAGATAGATTTTTTAATATATTGTATTCTTTGAAATATTAAGTATTTTTTAAAAATATTCAATTTTAATGTTTGTAAATAATCTTTGATATCTCAAAAAATACTTTATAAAACAAATATTTAAATATTATTTAACTACTTTATTATAATAAAGATTTTAATATTAAAAGCATAAAATTTTTTATATAAAATTTTTTAATAGTAGTTTTATTTATTTATATATAATATAATCACATATTAATAATATTATAAATTCAATTATATAAAATATTTAATTAATCTTACAATATATTTATATACAAAATATTAATCTCTTTATAAATATTTAAATATATTTAGTTTTTTAATTTTAGCTTTCAAAATAAAATTTTTCTTAACTTTAAAATATAATTTCTTATTATTTACTAAATTAAATTCAAAAAATATTATTATCTAATTTTTTAATTATAATTAATATTCTTTAAATTTAATTTAATAGCTAAATAATTTTTTCAAGAATTATATATTTAATTTTTTTATAAAATTATAAATTAATCAGATCTTTTTATGGTTATTATACTTGAAAAGTAAAATTAAATAATTAAAGAGAGATGTAATTATAAAGAGATTTTTTTAATTATAATTAATAAATAACTAAGAAACTTAAAAAATAATTATAAAAAAAGATAATTATAAAGAACTATAATTATAAAAAGATCTAATTGTATTTATATTTAAAAAAGAGTTATAATATTTTTATTTAAAATTATAGACTGGTACAAAAAGATTGGTATATCAATATAAAAATTAATAATTACTTCTAATAAAAATCATTTAAATTTTAATCAATCTTTATAATTTTTTTATATTAAGTAAAGAATAATCTAAATTAACTTTTTATATTATTTTAATTATTTTATTATACTTTAATTCAATAATAAATAAAGTATTACTTTACTAAAAAAAACTAAAATAAAATTCTTTTTTTTAAAAAAAGATATTTTAAATATTATTACTATTAATTTATAATATTAAAACTTCAAATTATACAAGCAGATTACTTTAGATTCGATAAATATATATTTTAAATTTTATAAAAATTAAATTAATAATTATAAAGATATTAAGATTTAAAATTAAGTAATTAAATTATTTATTATATAATTTTTATAATTTTTATATTAATTTTAATTAAATTTTATATAGTAAAATTTAAGAAATAATAATTGAAAAATTATTATTAGTAAAATTTTTTTATAAAAAATATATAATAAAAATATTTATATTTAAATAAATTTTAATATCTAATAACTTAATTAAATAAGATAGAATTAAATTTTATTTTGAAAAAATAAGCTATTAATATTTATTTGAAATACAAATCTTTTTATATTAATTCATAAAATTTTTTTATATTTGCTTTTATATAATATTTTTTAAAAAAAATTAACTTTACTAATAATTAATAAAATAAATTAACTTATATATAATAAAATTTTATTATATAAATAAGCTTATTAAATAAGCTAAAAAAATATTAATATTTTTAATCAAGAAATTTTTTTATAGTTTTTTGAAAAGAAATAATATTTAATATAAAAAAATAATATAGTAAAATTAAATTATTATTTAGAATTGTAATTTATTTTTATAATTATAATTATAATTATAATTCTTAATTACAATTATAATAAATATTTTTAATAATAAATAAAAAGTTTAAATATTATTAAAAAGTATAATAATTATAATTAATAAAATATTAGTTAACTAAATTTTATAATATTAAATAAAAAAAGTTTTTTTATTTAAAGAATTAATATAAGAAAAATAATAATATTTATTAATTTAATTCTTTTATAATTAAAAATCTTATAAAAGAATAAAAAGAATCTATATTAAAATTATTAATAAAAATACTATAAAAACTATAAAATAATTTATTTTATAAAATAATATTTAATAAAATAATTATAAAAAGATAAATTAAAGCAAATAAAAAGATAAATATATTTAATATTTATTTTATTATTAAATATAAATACAGTTCCTGGCGAAAGTAGTGGCACGTAACATTTTCATCTATTTTTAATAATGAAGTATTCAAAACTCACGAATGTTTATAGATATATTCTTTAGAATATTATGAACAAGATTCTCTAATAGCGCAAGGCATGTTAGCTTAATAAAATGTTGTGGAATTTTGCGTCAAATATGTTGGATTAGGTATCTACACAAAATAACTTTGAAAAAAAAATTGTTTAAAAATATTTTTAAGAAGTAATTTTAAAAATATTTTTGTAAAAATATATTTTAAGATATAAAGAATATATGTGTAAGTTTAAAAAAAATTTT
>CAJVPS010001442.1:0-15562 GCA_910591765.1 Ambispora leptoticha | reverse complement strand
AAGAACCACCAAATTCTCCGGGAATTCCTCCATATCATTCATCTTCCTCTTATTCTTCTAATCAATATCATCATCCACCAAATCTCGCACCAACTGGCGGTAATCAACAACCAATATCAATGAATAGAGGGTTGAAAAGACAAGCAGAAGATTGATTGACATTCAAAAAAATACTCTATATTTTAAATAAATTTTTAAAAGACAAATATGTATGACTGCGAAATGCATATCATTGTAAGATGTTCGATGTAAAAATTAGCTTATCTTTGTTTCTGCCTCATTCAAATGTAACAAGATGATGATGGTAATAATGTATAGAACTAATAATTACATTCAAAATAAAGATCATCGTGGTTGTAATGATTGATACAAAGAACTATTGTAAGCAAATTCTGGAGGCGCAACGGGATTCGACTAAGAGAAGATACAAAATTTAGTTACATCATCATTCGGGGATTTAATTTTTTCATGTAAGAGATATACGAACAGTTTGCCCACGAAAAGAGCCTGTTAAACGTTTATCGCGTTCCATCATTTGTCTATCCCATTGAGTGAGACCATATCTTGGATTCTAATGGAGATAAAGACCTCATTAGAACAAGCGCCAAAGATAAAAAATTCCATATTCACTTTACCTTTCCGTCGTTTTTATAGGTCTTTACAGCGTGCAGCAGAGTACCAGTTACGCCAAACATGGCAGTAACAAACCCTTGGATGCATATAAATGTATTTTTATCAAATTACTTTTTTTGCTGAGCATAATTCTTTCATTTTATAATTATTTACCGAATGGGATTAAAGCCTCGAACGGAATCGGCATTATGCTATGAATTATATTTGCGGATGTATGCAAAAGATGGAAGAAAATCGTGATTATAGATTTTCTTTGTAACATCTAATAATTGCATGCACAGAGATCATTCACTTTCGATCAATAACTGACTCGTTGATTTCCTAACGACCACACCGAAAAAACATCAATCATTATGGCAGACGACGACGCAACTCCGGGTAAAAATATTTATATTTCCCCAATATTATATTTTTTTTTCATTTATTTTAATTCTAAATTTGGCAATCTGCAAAAAAAAGTATTTCACGTAACCCAAGAAGAATTAGAAAAACACCGTGTACCATTGGCGTGGCGCGACACATGCGCGCATTTGTTAATACCATTAAATAAGTGTCGTGTGAGGGAGAATTATTTTCCATGGAAATGTAAAGAGGAAAAACACGCGTATGAAAAGTGTCAATACGAAGAGTGAGTGTACACACACATATATAAAAATGATAGCATTCGTTTTTTTGTAGTATGCGAGTTTATGTTATCTGTTGTTTTGACGAATTATGGTTATCTTAATAGTTATATGAGGCGAATGCGTGCAATGGAGAAAATTAAAAAGGAGCAAGCAGAAGCAGCCAAAATTGCAACCACTTAGACCATATTTATCTTTAAAGAAACTATTAATGAAATTAGCTTTATTAGTCGATAATAAATATAATTTTCATCATAACCCACATATTATTTAAAATTTTCTTTTATTTCATTTTCGTTTCCAGAAATAATACGTGCTTATTAACTACATTTTATGATAGATAACATATGAACCAATTAATTAATCTCATGTTTAAAAAAAAAGAAATTAGATCAATCTTAAGAAATAGAATACCTCTAGGATCAAACTTCATACAGCTTAATTTTGGCGATTGCCGTGGTCGTCTTCGCGCGTAAAAGAATCCGGTACCAGCGGTAGATAAAAGTTTAACTATTATCACTCTGAGAAATTCAAATGAATTGAGAGATTGATTTATTTATTTCAAATAAATGAATAAACATGGCAAAGTCACAACTCCGCCTTTTTATAGATATCTATCTAAATATTATATGTGGCATCTTTAAAAAATTAATGATTCCTTTCATTTTGATAATTTTACCTTGCTTTTTGTTTTTTTGCCACTATAATTAGCAAAAATCAAAAGTTAGTACAAAGTCACTCAATTTGCATCAACACAAAATGAAACTTCTTACTTTGTCGAATATCGATCAAGTCGTAACAAATTAAAAAATAAAAAACTAACGTTATCATATCACATAACGTCATTTATTGGTGCTAACCCAAATTGGGAATGATTGCCAATTTCTTTGGCTTCATATTTATTCATAAGTCTATTCTACAATTAAAGTACAATCACAAAATCTGTATATATAAAATGCAAGTGAGAATGCGAAATTGAAACAAATCTAGACCAGAAAAAAATGTCCCTTTCATATCAACAAGGAAAAAAAGATGAGAAACTCCAATTCTGTTTGTATCCATAATAAAATTGCAAAAAGATTGAAAAGATAGTCGCGCCAAACGTATACTAATATCAGTGTTCAATAAATGCTAGTGAATACAAAACTCCATGAATGCTAGTGATCTTAGATCTTTTATAAATTTTCAGACATAATCTTTACAAATTCCGCTTCGTTGACTAAAACACGAAAAAAAGTTATTAAAGTTAAGAGAATAATAAAGAAAATGGAAGCGTACAATCAGCATATAAGTATCCAAAAAATTTGCAAGGATACTCTCTCCATCATCATCCAAATCAAATTCATCTATCATTGCCTGTAATTCCTCATCATCTAAATTTTCACCGAGCTCCTTTGCGACGCGTCTTAAATTACGCAAAGAAATCTTGCCAGTATTATCGTCATCAAAGAGTTTGAATGCTCTTTGTATCTCTTCTAATGGTGATCGATTTAGGATCCGTTCTGACACTGAGAAATCAACACAATGCGACCATGATGAATTAATATTTATCACTTGGACTGAAGTTTGACACGGAATATTCACATAAAAACAAAAAATCACGCGTAAAATCACACATCATAATTTTCTAATTGTGACTGACAGAGTATACTCACTAACTTTATAAAAGTCCTCATATACCATATATCCTTCTCCTGTCTTGTCATACTGTCGTATCAGTTTAAGCACATCAGGTTTCTTTTCATCAAAACCTAACGCTCGCATGGCTACCTTATTGAGACATTTGAATCAGAAAAATAATCGAATGAATATTTTGTAGGACAAGCTCATAGATTATATAATGAATTTTAAAGGTACACCACAACCAAATATTACACGCCTCAAATCCAAAAAATCTAACGTACCTTTAACTCATGATAATCTAATGCGCCGTCCTTATCAGTGTCAAATAGTTCAAATGCCTCTCTTATCTCGGTATTTTGTTCTTCCGAGAGTTGCGAATCTAACGGCGCGTGATTATTGGCCGCGTTAGCAGGGTATTGATTACGTTGTTTCTTTTTCATGGTTGTCGTATTTGACGGAATATTGCTGGCAACAGTGCTAAATTAACAAGACAAAGATGAGTCGGTTTATTGCGGCAGATCAAAGATTTCGAGCGCGGCTTTCGCTAATTTTACCTTGCGTTCATGTTTGCTCCTTTGAAATAAATGAGAAATAAAAAAGGAAGTATAAATTCTCGCATACGAGAAATCATAACCAATCAAGTTTCACTATGATGTCATAATGATCAAAAATTAATTCTAAAAAACCATCTAATCTGATTACTTGATTTTTAAAAAATTTTAAAAAACGTACTCTCTAATAGAAATCGCTATTTATGGAATATTTTTGATGTTGCATTGATTTCACAATTAGAACAACTCAGAAATATTTCTTAATAAAAATTAAAGTTATAATTTATCATATGATTCTGTGAAAATATTTATGTGATTTAATATGTATATAACATGTGTACAATATAACTAAAACGAAAGATGCGCGTGAAAAGAAATTATGGCTGATACAACAGGTAATCATTATCTTTGGCAGGCACATTTTCTTTGATTTTTTACTAACCAATATCGTCAAACAGAATTAATTTCCGTTGGAATTCTGACAGGCAAGAAAATTTGTTGTTTTTTCGTCTTCATTTATGACTCGACTTCTAATAAATTATTGCTGATAATAAAACATACCAGTGAGTGATACTGCTTCAGCCACACCAGATAAAGATATTAGTGGACCAATTTTAAAAAATCTATTAGAGAAAGGGCAGGATACAAAAACAACGTTTCGTGTCGATGCAACTGCATGCATTCCAGATGAATTCGATAAAATCCAGGAAATTGTGAAAAATTGGTGTGATGAAAAAAAGCTCGCCTTAGTAATTACTACGGGTGGAACAGGATTCGGCGTCAGAGATCTCACGCCAGAAGTAAGTTCTCTTTGAAATTCAAGAGCTGAATTCTTTTCGAGTGTTCGATCTAATTATTTTGCTACGACAAAATAGGCGATTACTCCTTTATTAGAGAAATTGTCACCGGGCCTTACTTATGCGATGATTTCTAGTTCTTTAAAGAAAACACCATTCGCTGCACTGAGTCGCCCTGTTAGTGGCATTCGTGGCAAATCGATTATCTTGACCTTGCCTGGAAGTCCCAAAGGAGCAAAAGAAAATTTAGAAGCAGTTTTAAGCATTTTACCCCATGCAATTGAATTAGTCAGTGGTGGAACAGGCGAAAAAGTTCATCGAAATATGAGAGAAAAAAGTTCTGATCACGAATCAACAAAGACTGTTGCTCATGATTCTCATCAATGTTTGCACCACAAGAACACATATAGTTCTGAAAATCATGGAAGCGAAACTCTATTGTCGAATTCTTTATCAGTTCCTGGTAGAAATTTCAGTTAAAAAAATTTTGTATCACGTGTTTTGTTTGTATTAGTAGAGATCACGTGACATTATTTCCACATTACAGTTACAAAACGTCATCGTAAATCTCCATATCCAGCGATTGCAATCAACGACGCCCTCAAGATTGTCAATGATCATCTGCAGAATTTAGAAACGATCGAAGTTCCGGTTAATGAGAAACTAATTGGTTATGTCCTGGCTCAGGATGTAACCGCAAAAGAAAATGTTCCTGGTTATCGTGCGTCAATAGTTGATGGTTATGCAGTAGTGGGTATGAATTTAAAGCTTATACTCTTAAGAGCAAAATTCGTTCTCCAACCATTATACCTAATTCGCTATATGAATAGCAAGCGATGGACCTGGAGTTTATCCTGTGACAGCGATCTCGCTAGCGACTTCATCCGCTTCAACTACTTCACTCCAATCCGGTCAGATTACTCGAATTACAACAGGAGGTTGTGTACCGCCTGGCGCAACGGCTGTTGTTATGGTTGAAGATACAACACTTGTGCGTACTTCAGCTGATGGCGAAAACGAAGAATTGGTGGAAATTCATGTTCAATCACGAGAAGGTAGTAAAATTAGGGAAGTTGGGTCAGATATCGCGATTGGAGAAACTGTGGGCCGTCGTGGTGAGCTAGTATCAGCTATGGAGGGCGAGATTGGTATATTGGCATCTTCAGGAATAAAAAGTGTAAGCTTCAAAATTAAATAATTTACACTTACTATAAATTTAAATCGGTGTATTATTTTTAGGTTCATGTCTTTCGACATCCAGTAATTGGTGTTCTTTCGACTGGCAATGAAGTCGCCGATCACAATGAAGCAATTGAATTAAAATATGGGGAAATTCGTGATACCAATCGACCCACTTTATTATCGATTATTCAATCTGTCGGATTTGAAGCCAAGGATTTTGGCATTAGTCGAGACAGGTAAAGTATTTCATATATGATTCCTTCTTATGGCTGCTAAACAATTAACAATACTCTTCCATTAGTCCTCAGGAATTAGAATCAAAACTCCGCTCTGCATTACCAGAAGTTGACGTATTAATTACTACGGGGGGCGTCTCGATGGGTGAAATGGATCTTCTAAAAACAATACTTGAACGCTCGTTAGGTGCAAAAATACATTTTGGTCGGGTGTGGCTTAAACCAGGGTAAAACATAAGACGGATATTTCATTTCTCTATAAATTTTTTATTTCGTATTAAAATGATGACATTACAGTTTGCCAACAACATTCGCCACAATAAAGTTGAACGAGGAACAGGCGCGTGAAAAGTTAATCTTCGCGTTGCCAGGTAATCCAGTATCCGCCATCGTGACATTTTACGTGTTTGTCCTTCCTGCTCTTAGGAAAATGTCAGGATACACAAATTGGGAACTACCCACGGTCAAAGTACAGGTAATTAATTAATTGCTCCAAAAGGAAGGAATGCATTCTTGTCACTATTTGTTATATAATTTAAATGGTCTGAAAATTTCTAGCTATCCAATACTATCAAACTTGATCCACGCCCAGAATTTCATCGTGTAATTATACATTTTGATCACGAGACGGGAAATTTCAAGGCTAACTCAACAGGTATTCAACAAAGTAGTCGACTATTGAGTCTCCGCGGATGTAATGCGCTATTAAAGTTACCAGCACGGGAAGACTTGCTCTCCGAACTGTCGAAAGGAACTTTTGTTGAAGCTATTGTGATCGGGCAATTACTCGATTCATCGATGATAAAAAATGGGGTTTAAATATTTCTTTCAGAGATTTTACTTGATCTTTTATTCTTATAGGATGCAAAAATTATTATTATATTTATCATGTACATTATATTCATTTGTGGATCCTTATAATAACGTATGCACGTAACTTAGCTATCCAATTGTTTTTCCGCATCCGTAAGTGGGACATACTATGTGATAATATCGAGAAAAACGGTTTAAAACAATAATATATGACAGAGAATTATACAGAGAAACTTTCATACCATAACTCCCATTAAGGGTTGTTTGGTGATTACGCCATCTTTATCTTTGTCGATTTGATAAATATTTTGCGAATAGACGCCAACAGGAATAAATAACCTGTATACATAATAAAATTACATAAGAATGATAAATGCTGGAATACTCCAAAATCTGCGTAATGAACTTTCCTTCCCGGGGCTTTCAACTGATCTATTAATGCTTGTGGCGTTTTTGGAGCTGCAGCTCCAACGTGACTTTAAATTGAATAGTTTAAATGAGTGAATAATATTATTACAGAACTCTAGATAGAAAGAGTACATACATGCAATCATAAGGACCATCTTCCGGATATCCTTCCCTCCCATCACCTTGAATAAATTTGACTCTATTCGAATCGAGAAACTCTGGATGATCTTTTCGAACATTTTTTTCTGCCAAATTTACCAGTTCAGGAATATGCTCGATTCCAATCGCTGTGCCCTCAGGTCCAACCTAAGACAAGATTTGCATCAAGACAAAGAACAACATTCCCATAATAAAATGTTGTGTGCACATTTTACCATTTCAGCCATACATGCAGTCAGATATCCCGATCCTGAACCAACATCTAGAACTATACAATCCAAACAGAATTAGATCATTAAATAATTTTGTTGTTAGAACGAGCTCGGGACTAATGAGTTTTTACCTTTTGCACCAGGCTGTAGAAATTTTTCTAACGACTCGAGCGCATAACCATGCATATGACTATTCAATTAGATAAGTATTTCAGGAATTTTCTTTATGCGTATAGCCAATATTAGTACTCACGGTGCCGAAATAGTAGCACCATATCCTATTTGTTGTGGAGAGTCTTGATATGGCCCAGTCTTAACGTAGTTTCCTCGATCTACTGCTTTCATTGCTGCTACAACTCTTGAAGATTTTATGATATCCGCTGCTTTCAAGTTGTTTATTAAACCCTCATTACTACCCGCTTTATTTATTGGTTTTCGTTATTAATTATTAAGGCTATTTTAAGCAGGCTCATTCGTGAACTGAATTAAAAACCAACCAGAGCTAAGCCAAGCCATACTCAAGAACCGTTTAAAAAACGCGTCTTTTCTTCCTTTATTATGTGAACTTCGGGGTAATAAAGAGAGTATTGGAATTTGGTGATTATTATTAAATGATTTCTTAAAAGATTCTGTTGAAAATTTCTTGGCAGAATAAATCGTTATGTTTATTTTACAAGTAATAGGAAAATAGTTTCGCGTGAGAAATAACATTTGATTTGCTTTACATGATTTGGTACCACATAAATTTATATTGATATTTTTTAAAATTCATTGTCATCATTTATGCAGCTTAATCATCAAAATTTGATGAACACAGGATTACGATTACTCTTCTTTCTCTTGCTCATGTTCCTTCTCACGTTTCCTTATCCATTTAAGACGTTCTCTTGCTTGAGCTCTCGCCTCCCGATCTGCCTCAATTTTTTTCAATACTTCCTCTTTACGTTTTGCCTCCTCTTGCTTTTCCTTCTCTATCATTCTTTCGTGTATTTCTTTTCGTTCTCGAGCTTTACTGATGCTCTCATGCAGTAATTCGTGAGCAATTTCCAGATCTGAAGTTTGAACCCACAATTTATCATCATCTATTTCATCACTTTTTTCGGCAATTTTTGGAATTTCGAGAGAAAAAACCTCTAAGATATTAAACATTATAAAAAAATGTAGTCATATCGCAAATAAATGCTGTGCAAAATAAATATCATAGTACCTTTGAATTCCTTCACCGAACGTCGAAACCCGAGTTCCACCAAGAATTCTATACCACCTTTAACATTTCTCAAATTATTCCTGACTAACGGTTTTTCCACTCCTAATCGTCGGTACTTTATTTCAAGGGGATCTTTCCTGATATTATCTATGACCTTCATCAACGTTTCAATACATTTGTACGCGTTTTCAACATTGTTCTCGCGATAAATCTGTGTAATGAGAATATTGTTGAACTTTTTGTAAACCTTTTGGTCTTCTGTTTCGGCTCTTTTTCGATTTTTTTCGATATTCTGAGTAGACATGATGAGAATTCAAAAAATCCAGTATCTGGTGATGCATCAGACTAAACATAGGAGGAAGTTCATCTGATTGGCTAATGTAGATCAATTGCCGAGTAACTAAATTTATATGCTTTAAAGTACCTTTTTTAATGTAATGCCATCATTTATTACTATTATGGGACTATTAACAATGCCGCTGATTGGACAAAATCAAATCACGTAATATTTCAATTTTTCACTTTATTTACTTCTTTGTATCAGTTTTGTTTTGCAGGGTTGATCAAAAATTTATAATGCTATCATTAATCTAGTTTTTAATTCTTTAAATGCTTTTTAATATTTTGTGATCCACTCAAAGTGTTAATTTTTTTCATTAATTGATTTAAAGATGCTGTTATTTTTGTGAAATTCTTAAGAAACTATCTATAATATTGTATTAAATCAAGAAAATCTCTTAATATAATCAAATTTGTTAGTCTTGAAAATTATATTATTGCTAATATTTTAGCAAGATCAAGTTTTAAACTATCTTTACCAATGACATGATCAAGAAAGATAAATGTAATTTTATTAAAATAATATTTACTAGACTGAAGTTTCAAAATATTTTCTCTAAATTTATCAAATATTTTTCTTAGATATTCAAGATATTTTTCAAAGATTTCTAATATATTAGTATCATCTAAGTAAATGATTATGAATTTGATTTAAAGATTTTATTAAATATTTAAATATTGCTAAAGCATTATTTAATTTAAAAATATAATATTAAATTTATATAAATCATTTATAATAATAAAAATAATTTTCTTCTTGTCTTCTAATTTTATTTTTACTTGTCAATAATCAAATATTAAATTAAGTATTAAGAAATATTTAGCTTTGTCAAAAGCATCAAGTAAATTATTAATTTTAAATAAAGAAAATTGAGTTTTTTTAGTAATCTTATTTAATTAATGATAATTTATATAAAATTTATATTTATTATTTTTTTTAATTATTATAAATACAGATAAAAAACTATTAAATAATAAAATAATATTTTATTATAATATTCTTTTAATTTCTTTTTCTATAAATTCTTTTTCTATTAATAAATATTTATTATAATATAATTTAAAAATAATTAGTTCTTTAATTTTAGTATTAATTTCATATTAAATAATTTTGATTTTTCTTGATTTATTATCAAATATTCTTTTAATAATTTATTTAATTATTATCTTTATTTTAATATTAAATTTGATTTTTCTTATTTTTTTGATTAATTTATCTGATAAAATAATTCTAATATTATGTTTACTTATTTATAAAACTAGTTATTTTTATTATATTTATAATATTTAGTTATTAATTATTAATATTTATTAAAACTAATGAGTTTATTTTTTTATTTTTCAAAAATTAAATGAAAAATTCTAATTTTCAAGTTATATATATATTAATCTTTAACTTAAATATTTAAATTATTAACTATTTTTTTAAATTTTTAAAAGAAATTAAATTTTTATTATTATTTTTTTTATACTTATTTTTACTTACTAATTTTATTAAAGACTTTTTCTTTTTAAAATAACTTATTTTACTAATAAAATTAAAATTATTTTCAAAATTATTAAGTTCTTTATAAGTTAAAATTAGTTTTACTTTTAAAATTTTAATTAGAAATAAGAAAATTATTAAATTATTTTTTTATTTGATTAAATTATATAATTTATTAGAATTATTATAAATTATTATTTTAATATTTTTTAATATATTTAATATTTATAATTTTTAATATTTATAATTTTAATTTTAATTTTAATTTTTTAATAAGTTAATAAATTATTTTTTTTAAAAGTTTTATTATAATATATAAATTTATTATATAATTAAATCTCTATATAGTAATATTTTTTATATAATAATATTATTTTTAGTAATAAAAATTCTATTTTTCTTTTTTTAATTAAGAAAATATTTTCTATATATTAAAGTTTATTAATAATTATTTTATATAAGTAATAATAATATTTTTGATTATTTTACTAATATAAAATAATATCTTAATTAACTGATATTTTTATTATAATAATAATTTATTAATATTTATATATAAATTTTTTTAAATAATAATATAAATTTTTATAAAAAATTATTATTGATTACTTTTAAAATTGTATAATATAAAGTTAAAAATTTTTATATAATTTTTTTTATAAATAAATAAAAAAAAATAAAGTAAAAGTTTTCTTTAAAAAAAGAAATTTATCTTAAATATTAAAAAACTTCATATCTAATTTAATATTAACTTAATTTTGAATATAAATATAAAGTCAAATATTATCAAAGAAAGTAGTAAATAACTTAATATTAATAAAGATTTTAATATTATAAAGAAAAAATAAATATAATAATATTATTTTTCTAAAATTAATATAATATTTATCATTTAATTTATATAAGCTTTATTTAAAAATATTATAATAATAGAAAAAATACTTTAGCAAAAAATATATAATTTTACTAATACTTTTAGTATTAATAATAATAATTTTAAAATATTAGTTGAATAACTTAAAGATTTCAAGAAAAATATTATATTTAAGTATATAATTAATTAAAAAAAGTTAATAATATATCACTGGTTATATTAGATAATAAATATAAAAAATTATATTAATTAATTTAAAATTATAACTTGAAAAATATTTTTAATTATAATGAAACTAATAATATTAGTTTATTATTAAATAATTTGAATTATTTAAATTAAAGTTAAATTATTTAATAATTTAGAATTATATTAGTAACTTAAATTAATAAAAACTCTTTTTACAAGTATAATATTAGATATAAAATAATTTAAAAGCTGAATTATAATTTTGTTAACTTGTAATATAATTGAAATGAAAAAATTAAACTATTAAACTATTATTTTTTTATAAATATCAAAATCTTCAGACTTTAAATAAATGTGAAAAATTAATATTATTAATATAATATTATTAGGATCAAACTGTTTAAATATAAGTTTTTATTTAAATAATTATCTTAAAAAATTAAATATTTATATATATTATTAAAAAAAAAATCTTTTATTAATTAATAGTACTTTTACTTATATTATTAAGAATTTTAACTTGCTTATAAATATTAAGATTTATTTTTTATTATTAAATATAATATTTTATTTATAATTTTGTAATATAAAAATTATTAATTCTTTTAAGATAATTTAAATAAAATTAATTTATATTTATATATTAATAAATTCTTTTGTATTAGATCTAATATCAAAAGTTATTAATTAAAAATTAGATTGAAGTATATAATTTTATATAAAAATTTATAATTTTATCTATAATTATTATGAATACTATCACTTTTATTAATTATATATAGAATGTAATTACAAAAAAAATAATTAAAAATTATTAAAAAAAATAAGAATTTTATCTTCTTTATATAATATCTCTAATAATTATAATATTATCAAAATATATTTAATCTTAAATATTAAATATAAATATAAATATATTTAATAATTAATTTATTAATTACTTTTTGATAAACTAATAGTAATAAATAAATATATTTATATTGATCAGATATTAATTAATAATAATATTAAGCTAACTAATAATAATATTATTATAAGTATTTAACTATCAAAAATTAAAGATTAATATAATTTTGATAAAAAAGAATTTCTTAATACTTCATAATTAAGATATTAAAATCTCTAAAATATATGCTTATTTTTTTGTAAAACTCTCTAAATAACTTTAAAATTAAAGAAAAAAATGTGTCTATAGTAAATAATCTTAAATAAATAATCTTTAAATATAAATTAAAAATTAAATTACTTTGTAATTTAAATAATTTTATTATTTAAAATTCAAAATAAAGTTAAATTTTAATTTTATAATTTGAATATATAATAAATAAAATCAGATTATAAATTTTTATATATTAATTTATCTATAATTTTATTATAAATATTAGTTTATAATATGTATTAATATTTTTTTATACTAATATATTATATTAAAAATATTTATATTAGTATATAAAGATTTAACTATAATAATTTTAAATAATAAAATAATAAAATCTTTTAAATTAAGTAAAGATGATATTATAACTTGATCACAATTCTCTAATTTACTATTATAATTAATCATAATTTTCTGATTAGCTATTATAAGTTACAATTAATTAAAATGATATTTTTAATCTTAAGTCAAAATTTAATATTTATTATATTATATTACTTATTATTTCTTTAAACTATAATATTTTTTATAATTAAGATTTAAATACTCTTTATTATCTTTAATAATATAATATTAAATAATATCTAAATATTATTTAAAGTTAATCTTAACTAATTTTAATTAATATTTGAATATAAAGTATAATTTTTATATATAATTACAGATAAAATTTTAAAGTTTTTATTATATCTATTATTAAAAATAATTAATTTTAAATATTAATATAATTTTTTTTTATTTATTTTAATTCACTTTTTTTTCTTTTTTAATATTAATTTCTATATTTTTTTATTTTTATACTTATTTAAAATTAAAAATCAAATTATTCTAAATATTATTTATATTTGTAAAAATTTTATAATATTTAAAAAATCATTAAATTATTACTAAATTAATTACTTTCCAAGTTTTTTAATTTAATTTATTATAAATAAATATATTAATTAATTAATTTTATATTTTAATATATATTTTTTGATAGCTTTATTTATTTATTAATTATTAAACTTATTAACAAAATATTATAAAAATATATTTTAAAAATTATATATTATTTTAAACTAATTTTTGCTTATTTAAAGATATATTTAATAATTATAAATATAAAGTTAATTTATTCAGAATAATAATTATATTAGTATTTTTTATATAAATAATATTTTATTATATCTATTTTATAATTAGTAAATAAATTTAAAATAAGAAGAAAATATAAATTTGAATCTGAATTAACTTATTAATTTTATATATTTTCTACTTATTAAAATAATATATTCATAATTTATGATAAAAAGAAAAATAATTTTTATTTTATATTCTTTAATAGTTATTAAATTTAATAAATTAAATACTATAAAAGTTTTATCTATATTTTTAATTAATTTTAAAAGATAATTATATTTAATTTATTAATAAAAAATAAATAATAAAAAATTTTATTATTCTTTAAGATATTTTTTAAATATTTATTATATAATTATAATATATTAATAATTTATTAATAAATATTATAATATAAAACTATTTATTTATTTAAAAATAAGTATTTTTAAATAATTTAATATAAATAATATATTATTATTTTTGAACTAAATTATGAGTTTTACTATAATTATATATTATATTATAGTTTTTAATTATTATTATAATTTACAAAATTATCTAATAAGTTTTTCTTCTAATTTTAAATACTTAAAATATATATCAATATTGAATTATTGAATATAAAAAACTATATAAATTAAGTTATTTTTTTTTCTAATTACAAAGTTATGTTAATTTAATTTTATATTTTCTTATTATCTATAAACTATATTTATTTTTATGATATAATATAATTATTAATTTTTCTTGAATATTTTATTAATATTTTCTTTTTTATATATTTCTTATTTATTAAAAATAAAAATTTTCTAATAGTATTTTAATTATAATTATATTTATATTAAATTTTATATTTAATTATATTTATATAATAAAATTATAAATATAAAAAAGTTTATATTTATAAAAATAATATTATTAAAATATAGTATTTAATTTATATACAGTATCTAAAAATATTATTTAATTTTAAAAATAGCTATTTTTAATTAAGATCTAGAATATTATAAGCAATATGATATAATATTTTATGAATATATTTAAATAATTTTTTGAATTATTATTATTATAAATTTTAATTTCTAATTTTTTATTAATATTAAATAAATTATTTTTTTTGTAAATTTAATATATTTTTTTAATAAATAATAAAAATTTTAACTTATTTTTCTTGATTTTTAAATTATAGTTAATTATTATTTTAATTTATTATTATTTTATAAGATTAAATTAAATTATTTTTAAAAATAAAAATATAATTACTATTTATAATTAATCTTTAAATATTATTATTATTTTTGCTACTTCTTATAAAGATTATTTTATAATAAATTAATAATTTTATATATAATATTTTGCTAAAATAATATATAATAAAGATATTATTAATTGTGACAGATTAAAATGAAATTAGATTAAAATGAAATTCTCTCTATTTTAATATGAAAATTTCATATTTTTTTGAAAGTAATTTTCTAGGTTTTTTTTGAAATTTGGATTAGGATTTAGAATAACTTTTGTTAATAAAAGAGTATATATAGATTTCAGAAATATTAAAAGAGAATTCAAAAAGATTCTAATTTCATTTTAATCTGATTTTATTTTAATCTGCCACATTAATTATAAATAAGAGAGACTAATACAATTAAAAATATAATATAATAGATATTAAACTATGATTATAATAAAATTAAAAATAGATAATAAGAATATATTCATAATGTGATTAGCTAGAATATGATCTAAGAATATAATATAAGAAATGTATTATAATAAATAAGATATTATTAATAAAAATTATTAATTTATAATATTATTATGTTAAATTATTAGTTTATCTTATTATTATTTAATTTATTAATTTATTTATTATTTATTAATTTAATTTATTTTATTTATTAATTTATTTCTCTTTTTTTTAATTCTATATTTAAGATATATTACTTTTATATATTTTAAAAATTTTATAA
>CAJVPS010001441.1:0-15575 GCA_910591765.1 Ambispora leptoticha | reverse complement strand
TAGTAAAATTAAAAACTTTTATATATAAGAAAAAATATGTATTTTACTAATTATAATTAGTAAAAAATTTAAGTGTTATATTATTTTTGATTGCCACTGTATGTTTTAAATTTTTCTATATATTTTTTGTCTTTTATTACATATTTTCTTTTATATTTTTATATATATTTTCTTTAGAATTTTTTTATATATTATTATAAATTTTCTTATATAATTTATCTGAAATTATATTTTTAAATAATTATAAAAATATTAATAATAATTAGTTCAAGATATAGAAAAATATATAAAAATAGCCAAATCTTTTATTTTGAATTTATTAGTTTTTGATTAATTAAATTTATAATTAAATTTATAATTAAATTTATAATTAAATTAGTTTTACCAGATTATATCAAATAAGTCCTAATATTTTTGTTTTTTATTATTATAATTATTAAAAAGCTTATAAAAATTAATTTATATTATTATTTTAATATTAAAAATTAATTTATATATAAATTATTACAGAAAATTTTAGAATATTAAAGAACTTTTTTAATTATAGTTATTTAGTTTAATACTTCTAATTATAGTTATATTATATTAAAATTAAATATAATATATTTGATATTTTCTTTATAAATTATATCTAATAATTCTTTTTATTATATTTATAATATTATATTAAGTAATAAAAATACTAAGATTAATGAATTAACTTTATACTTTTACTAAGTATTTAATAAATATATACTTAAATTTTTATTAGTAATAATTAATAATAATATTAGTTAAATTCTTAATATTATTATATTTACTATTTTTTTACTATTAAAAAATTTATATTTTTCTTTTTTTAATATTAAATTGACAGAAAAATTATTACTTTTATTTTTTTAAAAAAATATTTATATAAAACTTTTTTATATTAGTTAGATAAAGAATTAGTATAAATACTTAATATTATATTATTTAGTAAATTCTTTTAATTTGAAATCAAATACTACTTGTATAGTAAATTTAGAAAAGATTTATATTATATAGAGTCTAGATTATTTAGTAGTGATTAATAAAAAAATAATTAATAAGTAAATTAGTAACTATTTTTATATTATATAAAAGATCTATAAATTTAATATTATATTAATTACTTTTTAATAAATTATAAATTAAAATATAGTAAAAAATTTGTGCATACTGTATAGCTAAAGACTATTACAACATTATAATAAACAAAAAATTTGTATTATAAAATCGTGATAAATAAAGTTTTTGTAAAGTTAAAGTTGGAGATGCAACACGACATTTAGAGATACTAGAAATCAGCAGAGGGTGGAGACGTAAAAGAGCAATATAATCTTGAAATATTTTTAAAAAAGAATCGGCGTTTTTAAAATATGAGTAAGGCTATAGATAAGTATAAAATCGCAGCTGAGCATGATTATAAGAAAGCAAAAAGGTTAAAAGATATATTTTTGGTAGATTTTTCTTTATATATTTTTAGTTTCCTTAAATTTGCGTCTGTAATAAATTATTTATTATTTGAATGATTAAATTATAACTAGAAATGTTTATGCGCATAGTAATCTACGCATACACATACATGCACATGTATCTTTTGTTTCCTATCATTAAAATAATTGCATGTAATATCGATATGCATATTAATAATTATCATTATCATTTGATGCTTCTAACATTTCGTCACTATACAAACAAATTCAGCATCGTTTATGTAATTTTCTACTTTGTTTTTAGTATCCTGATATCGCCATCAAGTTTTGATAACTCCATCTCTGAAAATGATAATTGCAATCCACATCTGAAAATAATTTCTGCAAATGCTTTTCATTTCCTCCTTGTTCAAAATGTGAGATTCTATCTATAAAATTATTGATATTGCTGTCTCGTGTATTTCGTACATTTTTGCACACTTCGAGATTGATGATTATTGATAATATAATTGCATTAGTAGGACTAGTAATCTCATCAGTATTGTAGAATTAATCATAATATAGTTGAGCCAGTTGTACTGGCAGTATCAGTAAATGTATTAGCATTAAGCAAACTTATACCGATTGAAGCATTTGGGCATATGCGCAGATATACGCCAATTACAAAACTATTGAATCGAAATTTGGGGATTTTTGCAATAATTACATTCTGTTGAAATCTAACCATATGACCCATTTTTTTAAAGTGTTCCATATAGAACTTCGAGGAGGCATAATGTTTCGCAATAAATGTATTTATTAAAATATAATGATGTTGTTATACATGTATATGTATATGTATATTTTGTATATGATCAATGGTTAGCGTTAGTAACAATGCGAATAGGAACATCTCTAATTATAACATTAAATTAATTCAAATAGACACCTTATTGCTTATTGGTCAACTATCACTATGCACACATGAAGGTGTGTTTACACCAAATAAATTATCGACAACAATTATTTAATATATGTATTTTGTGTAAATAAATAAATAAATGTTCAAGTTGAAATTTGGACCATTTCGGGATCAGTATTACATGTATCTATTGGTCAAAGATTTTTGGATAAGACCAATTCTTACAAATGATTGTGTGGTTTAACTTTTCATGTGAATTTATTCCAAATTCAAACTTTGTCCAGAACATAAATATGAGAATTTCAACTATTGATATTTAACCCGCCTGAAGATGCTAATAATATAAATAATGGTAGAGACAATATCAATTTGATGCAAACTAGTTAAGCTTCAGTTTTAACTCAAATCATGTAAAATTATATTATAATTATATAAAGTTGCACATTCCAAATATTATAATGCAAGCGTAGATTTCAGGCGATATTAAAAATAATCATCAATTAAATGCGTTCAAAGATTTTATAAAATAATGGAACGTCAAGAAGATTTCAAAACTAAATAATTAAATATACTACTGATACTTTGATAATAAATAAATAAATAAATAAAGTTTGCAACAAATTGATTCATAATACACAATCTTTCGGATCCCATTAAAAAAATCAGAAAATACAGTAATAATTATCTTTTGATTTTGTTCATTCGTTCAAAAATGTTACCAGCTTTATTGAAAGATATATTTAAAAGAATAAACAACATTACACAAATGCAATTTGGTTGTCAACATTATTGTTTTTGATCTTAAAGACCTTGATTTTCATATGATATTTTTGGTCTATATGGCGCAAAGAAAATTAAATTTTTTTAGTGATTAATTATATAAAAATAAAGAATTTAAAAATAAATAGTATCAAAACTGAAATTAATCATGAAATAAAAATTACTATTTCGCATTACATATATTTTGTGATAACTTAAATCATATAATAATTATATATATTCTTGCTAAATAATTTTTCTATATAAAATTTTCTTTGATTTACTATTTTTAAGAAAATCATTTCAATGTTTGAAAAAGAGTAATAAGAGTTTATAAATAGTGATATCTGATTTACTGTACCATTACATATGATTATTGATAAAGATAAAATTGAAATTTGGAACCCAATATTCATATAGACCCTATCCCTATTTATTATAAAGAAAAAGTTTTTAATCATAGTGATTTTTTATGATTTTCTTATTTATTTTCGATAAAAGCGAAGAATAAAGATGTTGAAAAAGCGGATTATTAGATGCAAATTGTAGAACACAATTTCTTGAGCTATTAGAAATACAATGAACTATAAAATAAGAAAAAACACTTTTGAATCGCATAACCGAAAATTAGGAAGAGTTCAAATTTTATTCACAAACTTTAAAAAAAATTTATTCAACTAAAAATAGAAGATTATGGGAAATATCATTCTCACGCTTCATCTAATATAGAATTTCATTTTTAAGCTTCAATTGAGAATAGAAAACAAGATCTAAATTCGTCAAATACATGTACTGTTACACATAATTCAGAATTTAGTTGAACTAAAGAATTACAGACGCTGCTAGAAGTTAGAGCTAGATTGAATGATTTACACAGAGTGGGGCATCACTATGGTTCTAAAGATCTCATGCGCCAACCTACACGGAGATTGTGCAATCAAAGAGGCATTCGGGACAAAACTAAAGAATAGTTCACAAACTCCAAAGGAACACGGGTATTTTCTGCTCATTACCAGCACAAACAAAGATTTGGACTTATTAACACGGCTAACAAATTAGTCAAAAGAAAACATGTCAACTTTTTAAGGCAAAAGAAGTAAAACCATCAATTTGTTAAGCACAAAAGAAATAAAAGCTATCAATTTCGCTATAGCACGAAAGAAATAAGAGCCTATGCGCAGTTAGGTAAGTTTCAAAGCAAATTTAATATCTGTTTTATTCAAACCGCCCATTGCTTAATTCTCCAACTTTCGGACAACTATTCTTTAAATACAATTTTAGGACTACATCAACTTGATACGCAGTTTCACGGGATCCGAAGTACAAATTATGAATTATTCAAGAATTCTCACAGAAAGGGGCCCGGCTATGCTTCGATATAAAGAAAAAAATGTAATAAAGGTAGGGCGAAGTTTAACTATAATGTGTGAATTTTATGATAAATGTTTCTATTGATCAAAATGATACGAATGTTTGCTAATCATATTCTTTGAAGTCGAAAATAATAATGTTATGCTATCATTTATTGGGAAGGCAGTGCCGATTTTGATATCACAAGGTAAGAATTTTGTAAGAATTTTCGAAGACAAGTGGAGTAATCTGCTTCGTGTTACACATAACGATAATTAAAATTTCATGATTAAAATAAACGTGACTTTGGATCGCCACCAGAAAAACTATCACGTGTTTGATTGAGTTATAATATCAAAATATTAGTATCGAAATGCTAATAATAAAAAAATGTTGTAAAAGTCATTCTATTTAATAAAATTGGTACGGTAATTCACAAAGCATCAAAACGTCAAAATGAATTTGTTTATAGGCTGTATACTCGCGAAATAACACGCAGGGGTGTTATTTCAGAAATTTCGGCTTTAATTAAACATAATATGGGCTGTGGTTCAAACAACGCGCACGGGCTTGTTTACAGTAATAGGTGTTATTTATCATTTAGTCAATGAAAATGGTGATGGATTTTTATTTTATAAATACTGTAGAAATTTATTTTGATATTTACATGAATTACTTTATCAAATTTACTAATTTTAAGAAAGATAAAATAGGACTGGTGAACATTTTCTACTATTAATATTTAACCAATTTATGTGGATAATTTTCCATTAAAATTTTATTTTAAGAATCTTATAAATAATCATTTGTGCTATTACATTTGAAGTTTTATTATGCAGTTGTATTTATTACTTTTATTTCGGTGATTTTTACGATCATCCCGATTTTTGTCATTCTCTTATATGTCATGCACATGTACATGTTTAGTGCATGCACATACATGTACATGTATCTAAGATGATATTAAAATTCGGCGTTCTGTGTTTTCAAACTGATTAATGATAAACATTTTATATCATTTATCCACATAAAAAGGCAAATAACAAACTTACAATGAATACTGACTTCTTATTGACTTCACACTCCAATAAGTTGGCAAAGTTTTATGAAAATGCCAAATATTGCGATATTTCGATTATTGTTGGAGATATTCGAAATACTGAGCGAACTTTTGCTGCGCATTCATCAATACTAGTGGCGCAATCGGAATATTTTGCTATTGCTCTTTCTGATGCGTGGGTAAAACGAGAACCTAATAAACTGATCGTCTTTAAGAAACCAAATATTGAACCGCGCATCTTTGAAACTTTATTAAGGTAATCGTTAATTGATGATAGTATTTTAAATTTATTAAATTGAAATTAAAATCTCTATGGTTATACATTATACATGTACATGTATAAGATATATGTATAGTGGTAAGATTGATTTGTCAGATCATGGAGTGACAACACTTTTAGACCTGTTGGTCGCCGCTGATGAATTGATTCTTGAAGATTTAATTGAATATATTCAAGAATATCTTTTGGAGCAACATTCTGAATCCTTAGTTGAAAATTTTGTTTTGATTAATCAAATTGCTTTCCAACATAATTCCTTTGTCAAGCTTCAAGAATTCTGTATAGAGATCACATGTAGAAATCCAGCTGCGGTTTTTCAATCCGATGATTTTGCAAATCTTCAAGAAACAGTAATCACCACTTTGCTCAAACGAGATGATTTAAATCTCAAAGAGATTGAAATTTGGGAAAAGATTATTGGGTGGGGAATCGCTCAAGTGTCAACTTCTGGCAACGTCGATTTGTCGATTCCAGTGGAACAATGGTCACAAAACGAATTCAATCAACTCAGCTCTGCACTCAAAAATTGTATACCGTTAATTCGTTTCTTCCATATAAATTCTGTTGATTTTTATAACAAAGTATTGCCATACTCGGAAATATTGCCAAAGAAACTTTACAAAGATTTGTTGCACCATTATTTGGTACCTGGAAGTGAAAAACAACAAGCTTCACTTCATCCCACTCGCAATTCACACAACTCGATATCAAAAATTCTTTCTCGCAACCAAATCAATGAAATCATTCAATGGATCAAAGGACAAGATAAGGAAAAAAATTATCCATTTGAATTTAACCTATTATTACGTGGGAACCGAGATGGATTTACTGCTAGTGATTTTCACCGTTTATGTGATAATAAAGGACCAACCATTGTTGCTATCCGTGTCAAAGGTTCTAACAAAATTATCGGTGGTTACAATCCCATTGAATGGAAATCTCTTAATAAATGGTATAATGCTGAAGTAAAGGGCAGCTTTTTATATAAATTTGATTCTAATTACGCTAATGGAGTTTTAAGTAAATATAAATCTAGTACAAGTATATATGACGATTCAAAAGTTGGTCCTTGTTTTGGAGGTGGTCATGACTTGTGTTTGTTTACTTCTTCAGGTAATTATTGCCAAAAATATTCTTATGAGTTTGCCCTTTTAGATAAACAAGGACAAGGTCAATTTAACGTTGATGATTATGAGGTTTTTCAAATTGTAAAAAAATGAATTTTTAGTTTTTTATTTTCTTATTTTATTTATTATTCGTTGCTTTTTGCATTAACTTTTCAAGTAAATTCAATATCTCATATGTAAATGTATGTGAAGAAAAAACTCGATACAGGTACAAATTAATTATATATTTGAAATCTATTTTTGCAAATATCAAAAGTATATAAAAATATTGAGCTATCGTCGTTAATAGGGCAAATCCTTTTATTGGTCTATCATATAAATTTAAAAACTATTTCACCATAGTACATGTACTCATTTTTTTGAAAATTTATATACAGTATTCATTATTTATTTCCAACTTTAACTGTATGTTATAAAATATTTTTAGCTGTGTCCTTCTGTTTTTGAAATGATGGCAAAACAAATGAATATAATGGTAAAATTTGTATGTATAGTACATATCAATTAAAACAAAATACATTATAAAAAAAAATGATTAAAGTTACATGACAATATATTTTTTCTCATAATACATGTACAATCACAAAGCATGCTATAATAAACGCATAAATACATATAAAATATTGTTATCTTAACTTCCTTTCTTTAAAATCTTTAACTGTTAACATATCATTACACTATTCTCTTAACTTTTTTTTAATTCTCTCAACACGGAAAATTGCAGGATCAATTAACATTTCACAATAACAAATAACAATTAATATTTTATATTTTGCGATTACTTGTTCTAATAATAACTGTAATTGTAATTCTCAAACCAATTTCATTATTAACTGACACCTGATATTGATACTTTCCAAGTTCATTGATTCTTCCAGCATTTGTGCTTTAGTTATAATTAAACAATAGTAAAACATGTCATTAAAGAAGTGAAACATCTCTAAAAGAATTTCTTTTAGTATTAAACTAAAATTAAACAAAACATAGCAAATACAAATTTACTGTATTCCCATTTTGTATATAAGGGGTCTTCAAACAAGAACAGTATGAAACAGAAATAAAAAACAAAAATTAAGAACATTTAATTTTTCTTTTTTCTTGCAAAAATGCTGTCTGTACATTTCAAAGCTTGCGTACAAGTGGCTTATGCCCTTTTGTGCCTAACATAAATTGATAGTGACAGGACTCAACTTTAATTAAACCATAATGAGTTTTAATGTTCTGATTGTTGGCATTAGATAAGTCCAACTGATGAATTTGCTTAGTGCTTTGCTTTTGATTATTGGTTTGTTGGCTGCGTCAATAAGTCCATCTTTTTTTATTATTGTGTAATTATTGTTATTGACTATGCAAATTTACTTACCTCACCCCTCTTTTAGCCAATCTATATCATAGTTCGCAAAAGCTATCACAGGAAGCCTCTTTTTTTTACGTGCATACCAAAGAAACAATGAATTATGGGTAAAAAAATATTAAAAAATAATCTGTGTTTGTAAGGATGAAATGTAAAGCTTAAACATCTACAATAAATTTTATTTCAAAATAGCAACTATGCGATCATGTAGAATTGCATTTAGGTGAGTTTTTTTTGTATGCAGAATGCTTTCTTGCAACTTTCAGCATCAAACGCATCTAATATATGTTTTTCGAATCTAAAACACTTAATAACTTGCTTCACCTATTTCAGGATATTTAAAATAACTGTAGTACTAAATTGTAATAAGCACAGTATCCATCTTCAAATTATTTTCAGTTTTTGAATAGAATCTCAACATTTTTATAATAAAACTTGTATCCCACGGGAAGCATTTATAGATGTCATTTAAAAGATAACACCTAATCTGAAAGTAATCATTGATTCGATTATGTTAAACACGCGTATATTATTAGACCATTACTTATTCACTTCTTTAATAATGTTAGTTTAGCGTATAAAGGACCATAAAAATTCGACGATGATAGGCAAAGGTGCTATTTACGAGAAGTTCCTTTTATTGCCATTAGTAGTCGATACAAAATTGATGGCTCTACATGTACATGAGTTATCGAATAAAATTTTTAGCATTTCAGCATAAAATAATAATTGCTTTATTAAGACAATAATAGATTTCTAACTACAACAATTTTTTGTTGAAGAACGCTTGCTTTCATCGTGTATTTATAATACAGCGACAATTGCATGTCGGTTTCAGCTACGATCTTTTATATACACATTTTGTCTTGCCCAATCATAGCCGAGCTCGCGAAAAATAATAACCTCAAGGAGTACAAGAAAGGGAAATTGTTCCCGAATCCGATACACTTACCATGTGACATTAAAGCTCAACAACAAAAACTAGTCAAGAATCGTGAACAGGGAAGCAGTACTTTAATTATAATTTATTTTAAAAGGTAATGATCTGTAATCTTAAATTAGGTGGTCGGATACTTTTGACCGGGGAGTGTACATATATACTACATGTATATCGATACAATCCTACTATTTTAGACAGAAAGACTAACCATTTTCTTCAACTTTTATGATAAACTTTCGCTCTTGGAGAGAAAATTTTATGTGTCACGTTTGTTTGTTATTATTTACATAAAATTGTACTGTACTAACAATTACATAGCGATATCAATGTCAGTTCTGTATTATATACAATGATATTAAATTAAGTTAACAACGTGTCAGAGGGACCAATCGTGTGTAAAGATTATAAAAAATCACATGTTTGTATTAGCAATTTTATCTCGGTCGCATCATTCTCGGAGCGAAACGCTTTTCCTGCAATTATTGTGATTCTTGATCTTATAAAAGATTAACTGAAATTTTATAATTTTATTTCTATATAAAACTAAATAACAATAATTTTCATAATGATAATGGCTTAGATCCGAAACTTAAAGTTTCTCACAATTGGCTGCAAAAAAGAATATGCTTTCATATAATGTTATCGATGATTATAACAATAGAATGAAGAATCAAATGTATTTTTTAAAAAAATATTATTAAGATTTTCCAAACTCCCTCAAAATTATTTATGTAATATTCTCGCATTATTTGATACATGATAAAATCTCCAATGCCATTATAAACTATATACATGTAGTTGTACTTAAGTTATACAAATCAATTTTGCAACGATAAGATGGATACAGAAAACTGGTTGTGAATGATAGTTTAAAGTATAGCTGGAGAACTTCTTTTGAGTTGCAAATAAATTTAAGATAAATTTCAGTCTTATATTTTTTTAATAGTTTGGCTGGCTTCTAGACTTCAAAAATTCTTTTCACTATATCTATTAACTAAAATGCACATGGGAAGAATTGAAAGACAAGCTGGAATAAACACACTTAGAAATCATCACCATACTTCTGCCAAAAAGTGATACTATCATTACCAACAAAATCACTTTTACTATTAAAGATAATAACTTCAATCTGTGAAGAGAGAAATAAGCAACGTCTCATCTTTCGAGATCATTTAAGTGATGCTTATTTCCGAAAGAATATGATAATCAAAAATTTGTTATAAATCTTTATAAGAGATCTGAGATAAATACAGTCAATAAGAAAAAAAATATACTATTAATGCATATACAGTGGCGATCAAAAGTAATGCAACGCAAAATTAAAAATCATTAAATCATGATATATTTATAAGTAGCTAACAAAATTTAAATAAAATTAATAAATATGGTACATTAATAGTGCCAGTTTTATTTAATAAAATTTAATTTACTATTATTAAACACAATTTCAAGATAAATATGTAAACTTGCACAAATTAGTGTTGCATTTCTTTTGATTTTTTATTTGGAAAATCAAATAGTAAGTAAATGTTATACAGAAGTCACAAAATAAATAACTATTTTGTTTATCTTTTTTTTCCTTAAATTATATTACAGCTTTTTAATAATAAAAAACAAACATCAAAACATTATATAACTCTTGAAGAAAGAGCTGAAATAATCATTTCACTTCAAAATAGATATATTACAAGAGAAATAGCAAGAACTTGTAAAATTAGTCCTTCTACCATCTCACGTATTAATAAAAAATGATGTAAACAACACATTTTAAATGATTTAAGTAAGTCTGGTCATCCATAGTTATTAAATGACCAGTTAGAAAGAACAACAATCTATCTTATTATATCCCGTAACTGTTCTACTGCCATTACCATCTAAAATCATCTTCGTGAAACTGAAAATATTGAAATTTTAGAGCATACTGTTTATCATACACTAAAAAAAATAGTTTAGTAGCGAGAATAAAACAAAAAAAACCATATCTAAAGTCCAAATATCAATAACATCATCTTGAATTTGCTAAAAAATATAAAAACTGGATCTATAAAGATTAGTCAAAGATAATCTGATCTGACGAATTTAAATTTCAGATTTTTGGATCTGATAGAAAATAATATTATTGGAAAAGAACAGATGAGTCATTAAAAAGTCATCATATTAAACTTATGGTAAAATTCAGTGATGAAAAAGTAATGATATGGGATTATTTCACCTTTTGCGATGTCAGTAACTTTTGTAAGATCGATAAGAACATGAATAGTATATTATATCAACAAATTCTTGAAGAAGATCTTATGAATACTATTGAAGAACATGGGTTAGCTATCAATGAGATCATTTTCCAACAGGACAATGATCCTAAACATACAGTCAATTTGACAAAAGAGTGGTTTGATAATAATAATATTACTATTTTAGATTGGCCAGCACAATCACCTGATCTAAATCTAATTGAACATTTATGGAATGAAGTAGATCATTACCTTTGATATCTTTCTGGATCAATTTCAGGTACAGAAGACTTATAGAAAAAAATATAGCTAGTTTGGGAGGAAATTGATGTGAATTATTGTATAAATTTAATTCGTTCTATGCCAGAAAGAATTTGTAATATAATAAAAGTACATGGTAATTATACTAGATGGTAGTATATCAGGTATAGTTAAAAAATAAAAAAATATGATATTTTTATTTTATATTGAGGGTTATATAAATTTATATTAAAAATAAGCAAATGTAATACAACACTAAAAATTAAATAAATATTACGATTGTAATATAATTGGTTTAATTATCCACATTGAATTTATTATATTTAAGTTATTTGTATATATGTAATTAAATCTATCAACTATAATTTAATATTCTTAAGTCTGTGCAAAGATATCGCGATTTGATAATTTTTAATTTTGTATTACATTACTTTTGATCGTCACTGTATATATTAAAGTATTATCATCTTGAAAAATATATTGTGAATTGTTTTCTAAACTATTATAAAAGAGTAAAAAAGTATTTTCTAATATGTTTATATATATAAAACCTGTTAGTCTACCTGAACCTTGAATTAAAGGACCAATTTTATTTTTCACAAAATATCATCATATCATAATCTCTTGATTTTCATATTTTACAGTTGGAATTAAGTAACTTACATTATATGTATCATTTTGAAATAACATAAAGCAAGATTCATTACTCTAAATAATAAAATTTCACTCATCATTTCAATTTCTTCTTTCACAATATCATTCTAGTCTTTTTTTTACAATTTAGTTCAGAAATAAATGATTCTCTCTTTTCAGCTTATCCATAAAATCTCTCAATATATAAAGTACACTTTATAATACTAGAAGATACTGAAATTGATAAAGATTCACTAATTTTTTTGTCATTTCCTCTAATGATTATTGCTAATCTTTCTTAACTAATTTTACAAGACTTTTAATTTCTCTTTCTGTGAGTTTTGGTGATCTTCCTGAATGTGGAGCATCTGTAACATTTCCTGAATTTTTATATTTTATTATAGTGTCATGAATAGTGATTTTAGAATGCTCAAGAATTTCTTCAATATTTCATTCACTATGGTCTTCTTTCCAGAGACCTATAATCTCTCCTTGTTCAAACTCAGTAAGTTCACGCCTTTTGGATATTGCAAAAGAAAAAAAATTTTTATTTTCAGGTAGCTGAAGTCAAGAGCTGTATGAAAAAAAAATTTTATTTATTTATGCTTAATAGTTTTGATATCTCATTTTAAAAGGTAATGATCTGTAATCTTAAATCAGGTGGTCGGTGACTTTTGATCAGGAAGTATACCTTAAGGCGAGATATAAACACTGTAGGTTCCTAATCAACATCAGATCTAAAATAAATAAATTATCTAATGAGTTTTTACTAAATTCCTAAATTGTTTCAAACACTCAGATTTCTTAGCAAGTTAACTCTCTTAAAGAATATGAGCATGCTTTGGTCATTAAGAAGCACATCCAACTTAATGTTATTTGCAACTTTTCATGCAAAGAACTCACCAGCAAAAACCTTTATAGGATCATAAATACTGAAGGACTTGTCGCATTCATCTCCAAAATCTTTCGCTATTTTCTCACCAGTATTTATGAATAATAATATCATGAAAACAATAAATTAAGTTTGCGCAGCCTTTGCTTATTTACGATTTATATATTTGAACGATATTTTCTTTTCTCGTACAGTGACAATATTTCATGTTAATCATATAAAATACAGAAGATAAAAGACTAATTATTGCAAAATTAAGATTCTGATTTGCTTGGTTTTACTAATGAAAACTAAGCAGTGTTTATTATTTTTTGTATAACATAAATTATAAGTACAAGCTTAAAAAATAATAAATTCACATAATAGCATATAAAATGATAATTTTATTTTTAGTATCAGTTATTCAACATAAAAGTAATAAATTATAATTTTTTCAAAATATGTAACATCAGCTGTATTATTTTAAAGTTTCTTTTCTTGATCATATTAAATTAAATTCTGGTTTATAATGCATGTAGTATTTATTTTTGCTTAAAAATAGTCACTAATTTCAATTATGTTTCAATAAATCTGAATATTATATATCCTCAGTTAACTTAATATATAAATCAGAAAACTCATTCAATGCCAGTAGAAAATTCGCCAAGCTTCTGGCATCGTGTTGAATGTGGTGACACAATCTTGACCTCATAATTTGTTTGTTCAATACGAATACGCCCCACATACGTTTACGTGTGGCTTATCTGAATAAATTACGAGGCTTAGCTAATTATCTTTATCGTGTTTTTAAAAGCCCCGGTTTATTAATATCAAATTCGGTGAAAACCGATGAACATCAATATTTGAGTTTATAATCATTACACTTAAAAGTTTTTTCCTGAAAATTAATTGTTTTTGAAACATCGTTTATTTTAATTTCTATTTCATTTTGCAGCTTTGCACCGTGGAATAAAAAATGCACAAAAAATCTAGAGCTATATTATTCATCATCAATTGGTTGATTTATTTTATGCAGGTAAATAAATCAAAATACATGTAAATTCTATTTTTGGTGGTTTTTCTAAATTCTTTTTTTTTGTGAATCAAAGGTTACTGTAGCTCAGGATAAAGTGTTAAATGCAATAGTAAATGTGGATTCGCAAAACACTTGGTACACATGTAGTTCACAACCAACGAATTCAATTAGTAAGAAATTTTAGTATTTCTGCAGACCGATGACTCTGAAAAATAAATAATAAAATTTGAAATCATATACATATAGTATACGATTTATCAGTGACAAACGGCAAACAATCCCCCAAACCACCAGATTTTGGCAAACAAAAACTCGGCTTTATCTACGAAGCGACTAGCTCCTCCATGAATGGTGTGATAACCGCGGTACTTAACTCGACAAATCTCGAATCGTACCTAGACCCAAATGCGAAAAAAATTTATATTCGGGTCGCTGCATCTTGTTACGTTCAACAGCCGGAAATAGTGGCGGTTACTAGTTGTAATATTGATAAACAGTGGGATGTGTATACACCGTTATGCCTTGCTGTGACAAATCCTAATAAGAGACCTATACAATTTGAGTTGTCGTTATCTTTTGAACCCGATCCTAACGTTTCAAATAATACATCAGAATTAACATCGACGACAACAGCGACGACAATATTATCCATCACCCCGTCGTTAGTAACAACATCGGGATCAAATCTTCCTTCTTTACGTGGATTACCTTCATCTTCAGAAGGAAAATCTTTACCTTACGCTCCTTCTAATACACAATCAACAGCGACAACCACCACAACATTTAGCGATGGTTCAAGAGTCGTTTCGTTATGTGAACGAATGGATTTATTTGCAATTTCCATTTTATTGATCGTTGCGTCAATGCTTTTTTAAGTGTATTTTTATTGAATTTGTACATACTTGATCTGTTTTATTATTTAATGTATAAAATTTGAAATTCGTATTGTTGCTATTGCATAGCCATTTTGAGATTTGATAATTGATTTTATCCATACACTTTTTTTATGCGATAAAATAAAGCAAAGCATATATAATACAAATAAATAAAGTAAAATGTTTGATGCTGTTATAATCAGCAGAAACGTATTAAAATAGGAAAATTGGATATGCATTATCAAAAATTCGGCACATTTTTGTCAAACTTTATTAACAACAGCAAACTGCCAAAGAACAGTTCCATCCTTTTCCACTAAAACGAAAACTTGCATCAGCGAGATACAGTGACTCACAAAAGAAATGCAACACGAAAAGTTTTACGAAAAGAAATTCTAGTGACTCTAACATCGATTCAGAATACCTAGTTCCTATACTCATTTTAAAGCTAATAACCTAGA
>CAJVPS010001440.1:0-15581 GCA_910591765.1 Ambispora leptoticha | reverse complement strand
ATTAGATATAGTTAAAAAATAAAAAAATATAATATTTTTATTTTATATTAAGTATTATATAAATTTATATTAAAAATAATATAATATAATAAATATTATAATTATGATATAATTAATTTAATAGTTCATATTAAATTTATTATATTTAAGTTATTTGTATATATATATATAATTAAATTTATCAATTATAATTTGATATTCTTAAGTCTATATAAAGATATTATAATTTAATAATTTTTAATTTTATATTATATTATCTTTAATTATCATTATAATTTAAAATAATTATTTAAAAATATTATTTTGTTTTTATATATTTTTAATATTAATAAAATAATAATGTTAAATTATAAAATTAAATTAAAATTATTTACTTTTAATTATATATTTTATAAAAATATTTTTAAAATTTTATAAATAATCAAAGTTTTTTATAATTATTATACTTAATAAATTTGAATAATTATAGAAAAATATAATTATAGAGAGATTTTTTAATTAGTAATTAAAAAAAATAATTATAAAAAAAGATAACTATAAAAAAATATAATTATAGAAAAATCTAATTACAGTTATATTTCTTTAAATATATTCTTTCTAAGTGCATATACTATATAATTTTTCTTTAAATATATAATATATTCTAATTCTAACTTATAAGAACTTTATATATTTTAATTTCTATAAATATATATTCTCTTTAAATATATATTTTTTATTTTTTTATTATAATTTTAAAAGAGAAAAGTATACTTAGAAAGATTTAATTATATATATAATAATAAAATTATATTTATATTAAAGTTTATAATTTTTAATATATATTTTTTAAACTTTTTTAAATTTATTTTAAAAAATAATTATAAAATATTTTTTATATTTAATTAAAAAAATTTTAAATTAATATTCTTTTAAAAATATAAATAAAGTTATAAATTTTAATATAAAAAAATAAATAATAATTTTATATTTATAAAATAAAAAATTAATTTTATTAATAAAATATAATAAAATTCAAATTTTAAAAATAATTTTTGAATTAATAAATAAATTAAATTATTTATAAAATATAATAAAATTTAAATTTTTTAAAAACTTTTTTTATTAATATTTATAAGAATTATTTAAATATTTAGATAAAGTAATATAAATTTATATAATAACTTTATAATTATAAAATTAAAGAATTAATTTTTATTATATTTTATTAATAAAATTAATTTTATAATTTTATAATTATAAAAATTATTATATTTAATAAAATTATAAAATTTTTTAATAATAAAATAAGTTTAGTTATTTAAAATTAGAAATATAATTTTTTATAAAAATATAATTAAATAAATATTAATTAAATTAAAAAATATTAAATATAATTTATTTATATTTTAAATATATATAATATAAAATATTTAATTTTAATTATTTTATATAAATTATTATAATTTAATAATAAATTCTTAAATAAAAATTAATTAATAAATTATTAATAATATTTTATTTCTTAAAAAATTTTCTTTTATTTTCATTTTTAATATATTATAATAATTTAAATTTGATATATTAATCTTATATAATTATATAAAATATTTAAATTTAATTTTATTATTTTTTTTATTAAAAATATTAATAATTATAATTATTTTTTTATTTATAATATCTTATTAAATAAATTTATTTATTAAATTTTTATATTTTTAAAATTATTATTATTATATAATACTTAATTTAATTATTAATAATAAAATTTTATATAATTATTTTATTAATATATAAGAACTTATTACTTAATAATAGTTTATTTTTTTAACCTAATTTAATAAAATTTTCTATTATCAAATAATAAATAAAATTTTATTAATTTTAAAATATTATATATAATAATAATTAAATTTAATATATTAAAAAACTAAATTTATTAATAAAATATAATAAAATTAAAATTTTTTCTTAAAATTAATTTATAATTTAATATATATTTTTTTTAAATTTTTAGTATTTTTCTAAAAGTATTATTTTTAAAAAAATTTTCTAATTAAAAATAAAATTTAATTAATAAAAATTTTTACAATAACTTTATAATTAAAATAATATATTTAGAAAAAATCTAAAAATTTGAAAAGAATATATTAAATTATAAATTATAAATTTTAATAAAATTATAAAGCTTAATATAAAGAAATAATTTTAATTTTAATTAATAAATTTAATTTTTTGATATATTATCTTTAAATATTACTATAATAAAAAAGATTTACTTAATAAAATTTAATAAATATAATAAAAATTATTAAATAATTTAAATAATCAAAAAATTTGTTTTATTTTATAAAATAAAAAATAAAAATTATAATTATATATTAATATATAGTTAGATTTTTCTATAATTATCTTTTTTTATAATTATCTTTTTTGAGTTTTTTAGTTATTAATTAGCTATAATTAAAAAAATCTTTTTATAATTATATCTCTCTTAGTTATTCAATTTTATTTTTCTAAGTATAATAATTATAGAGAGATCTGATTATATTTATTTTAATTATAATATAATAATTATGAAATTAAAAATTAATTTTATTAATAAAATATAATAAAAATTAAAATTTCTCTTTATATTAAAGTTTATAGTTTATTAAAAAATAATTTTTACGTAAAGTTGGGGGGGGGGGGTGGTCGGATACTTCTGCGGAGCACTGTAATTGAGCATTATAGGAAACTTCATAACAATACCAAAACTGGGAATCATTATTAACATACTACAACTCTATTAACGTTAACCTTTTTCCTTTAACATAGCCATCACAACTATATTTGGGCATAATTACCTATCGTAATCACATTAACGATTAACGGTCATAGGATATGGAGTGCGAGTTCACTTAACAACTTTTCGTTGGATAACAATACATGCTTTGATCTTTTCTTGCACGTTCGATTTTTCTGATAGCATTGGATATCCACAATTCAAATTGATGTAATGCGTACTCATCATCAAATGATTACTTAGATTTCTGTTTATCTTCAAGCACTCTTCATAATTTACTCCACAATATGCATTTCCGGTACAATGGGTAGCCCGATGTCGTTCCATTTCTATGTTATAATTTCTAATATTTGTAGCAGAATATACTAATTGATCACAAGAGAAAAGCTTGGAATTCTTAAGAAATCAATTTTTAAATTCGCCCCTTTTGGGCTTGTGTGTTTGCCATTGTTTTATACAAGACGCGGATATGTTTAAAATTTTGTGATTAAATCACGGAAAAATCTGCGAAGCCCAATAGAAAAATATATATGTCGTGAAAAAATCGTGACAACACGCGATCGTGATTTATATATTTACATATTAGAAAGGTTTTTATGAGTTTATCAGACTATTTATGCTTCTCGCATTTGCGCATCTCGGAGACGACCCCAAGTAAAATCATAATACACTCATTATCAACCGTAAAAATTTCATTGTTTATTAATAAAAATCAATTCCAAAATCAGACACAGCCCATAATCATCACATAATTTATTCCCTTTTATTATCTGGTTCGATACGCACGAAGGAACTGGTTTCGAATTATCAAGAAATCCAGTACAATTGGATCAGGGAGAAGTTGTCGATGAATTATAGCATCGGGAAACGCATCGTGTTACAAACAATCCAGGGAAATGTTGATGACACATCGGCCTGTTTGAATATTTATCGAGGTACCGAATTCAAACTAACAATTAAACATCAGGTTAAAAATCGACACATTGATTATGAAATTACATGAGTCCGAGGCTGGATATTTGTTGTTCTTCTGGATCTGTCCCTACAAAAATGCCATGCCTGATAGGTTAAATTCTTTAAAATGACAAATGAACAATGAAATGACATGTACACTTCAGGAATATAACTTACTTGCATCCGTAAAAGAGCTTCGCTCTTCTTCAGAAGGTTAACCACGATCGAGTCGTGGACACGACTAAGAATGTGTAGCCAGAAATCATTCACTTTTGCAAGAACATGTGATTTACTCTCAGAATACGCCACTTCGACGACGAGATTCGGCCTGAAATCGTAGAAATATGAAATCTTAGTTCTGAAGAGCTCAGAGCAATTAAAGAAGGTACCTTTTGATTGCTCCCATTTGGTGGTCGCACTCCGGATTTTTCAGGGCGAAAATATGCATCCGATTCTTTCTCAAAATGTTGGCGCGAGTTCCTTAAGAAAAAAAAAGATTTGTTTGATATTGCGAACATAAGGTTGAGACAGCTAATTAATTGACATTTACGAATTGCGCTAAGTCCTATGATACTGGCATCAGTTCCAAACACAGGATCGCATTGCCTGAAGAATACTTGAGATATCGACCAATAAAAGTTTCATGTGGTTTTGATGGTAGTTCATAAATTATTACTTCGTCGTTAACACATTCCCAATATCCATGGACGTTAAAACTTATCCGAACGCCCTTCATATTCTTCCAAGGTGACACCAACCGCAAGTTTGTACGGAAGTCTTGATACTAATAGCAAAAATTGGCTTATGTCTCACTAGATCATAAATAGCGAGTCAACTTCAAAACTGGTAGGAAAGGGACTTTCGTTGCTTCTTTCCATTTTGCTTTTGAATTGAAGTCGCCTTTTTCCCACCACAGAGTGATAATAATGGTACTCTGGCATTCTTTTTGGAACAACATCAATGCTGAAAGATTAGAGAAATACTTTACACAGGCAAAGCAACAATTACAAACGGAATTTATCAGGTTAGTGATTATGTCACGATTATCAATTGTTCGGGTCATGAACCTAACTAATAAAGAGAGACTATTGTTGGGCTTGCCATAAGGCGTAATAATTCAATGATAACGTGTCATTCAGCTTTCTTGCTTCAAAATTTCAGCAATTACATAATCGATGTCATCTTTGGATAAATTTAAAATAGACGATGGGGAGAAAGATCTAAATCCATGCTATTTTTTGTTTACCTATAGTACTAAAAGTTTATAGACCGTTCGAGCTCTTTCAGTTCTTTTTCGCAAGGCAACGTACTTTTTCGGGAATTTGTTTCCTAACCTCAGCTTTTTACCAAGGTACGGGCTCTTTCTTTACTGTGTTCTTTTTCTGCTCTTTGTAATGATTATATATGGCCTCTCCAAACACACAAAAAAATCCCGGTTTGCATCTTTACTTTAGATTCGGCGCGATCAATCTTCTTGTAAAGTTGTAGAAGACTAGTACTGCCCTCGCTTACTTCTGCAATTTCGGTGGAGCTATTAAGATTTTTTGGTTCATCTGTCAACTTTTTGATAAGTCTTTTCAATGCGGTGAAGCCTTCTTTTTTAACCGACTTCTTGGCTTTTTATTAGACGATTTATCATCAGAGATGGGTTCTACCCTAACGCGTCTCGATGACGAGGTCGATGGTTCAACGGTGTTAGGGAATCGTTTCCGGTTTCGGCATCGGCATGTCTTGATCTTCTTGAATGCTATCTAACTAGTCGGATCCGATTTCAAGGCCCTTGCCAAAAGCGCTGGCCAATGATGAGGTTCCACTCGATTGCGACAAATTTCGCGACTTCTGTTTTATTATGAGTGTTTCTACGGGTTGTTTACAAATAGGACATGCATTTGATGGTGTATGCATTAGATTTTTCTCTACACAATTTATGAAATGTGTGCCCGCAAAAGGGTATGGTTATTGATTGTGGAGTGGACAAAATTTCCTTATCACATTTCAAACATTTTTCGAGTTTAAGAATGAAGTCATCAATTATCAGAAAGTATTTTGAATGTTGTTGAATGTTGTTGAATTTTCTTTTGTTGTTCTTCAGTATATTCTACAGGATAACTTTCATTTTCTAAATATCTCATTAGGTCATAATATGTAATTAAACTATTGAGTTAAATTAATCAAATTTGAATTTTCCGTTCGTCGCTAACGAGGTTCCTGGATAGTCTTTTAGGATATTCAGTGCAAGTGTCTTGAGGAGTTGCCGTCGAGGTGAATAGTCGCTAGAGATTTCCAGTGGTGGAGCCGTGGGTGGTGGGCTTTCTTCAGAAGATCCTCGTAATAATTTTCTATGGCCTCTTTACTTGGTTCACCATTATCTTGGCTCATAGTGTCAGTGAAATTTAACGAACATTATCTCCTTCTATAACTATATATTTTCCATATTTGGTAGCTATTATAAATCTTAAAAAAACTACAAAAGTAAAAACGATTTGAATTCATGTAGCACGAGAAGGTATTGTATATTCCGTACTATGTCATTCTTGAATAAAATGACTAGCTCTCTCGGCATGCATAGTTGTTTTTCTTCTTGGTCGTCTTGCAGCCATCGTCATATTCGATTATCTCTTTAATCTGGAAAATAGTATTTTTAAATCATAAATTTTTATCTTTGGGGGACCGAGTGCAACAGAACGGTGTAAATTGTATTAGAATTTCTAATAATTTACATCATTTCTATTGCATTCACCCCAAATTTTCCTCCGTCTCATTGCTTTTTTCATTATTTCTTCGTCTCTTTGTCCTTGTTCTTCTCCTTTGCAGTTAACTTCGTCTCTTTGTTATCGTCTGACTTATCCACCTATCTCAGTGCTCTTTGCATCCGAATTCCAGCAGATCGATCAAGATAGTTTTTGGTTACAATATCCCACTTTCTCCTTGCTATGTGAGAAACTGGCATCTCATCGAATACTTTCGTCATCGTTGGCTTAAGCAATGAAAGATTGTCGCAAAGACATCTCCATATTATCACAGAAAAATCGATTGGCCGCATCAACTTGAATACGATGTAAAATTTACGCAAAATCGGTTGCATTTTTTACTCGTGAATTTAATATTAATATTATTCCTCAAGATATATTGAATCATAAGATGTGGAAAATCACACGAAAACTGGTCGAAAAGTGCGATTACTCTTTCGCCAACATCTAATCACCAAAACAGAAGAAATTATCATTTAAAACGAAGCTTACACGTCCAAGACTGTGGTTGGTGTGCTAATATTGAATATCTAAAGCGTATTAATTTCGAAATTGTTGGAACTATAATGAAAATGAAGCCCTTGGTCATACGACGATGAAATGATAAGCATTTACATTGTATCACAATCCATCCGTTTGGTGCATTAATTGTTTCCACTATCAAAATCAAATAGCAACTTGTTTTCTATATATATTATATTATATTTTTTTACTTATTTAATTCTAAGAATTGAAAATTACATATATTTCTTTCGGTGATTTTATTTGCGCATGTACGTATTTATATAATATATATCATAACGATAATATTTTTTTTATTGTCTGATGATCTAAAATTCTCATGTACATTGCGCCACAATTTACACAATAATAATCGGTAATTTATCTATCCGATTTTTGTTTCACTGCTTAAATCATCATTTTTTCCCAACAATAAAAAATCAAACATGTGCCCAACATTTAGTTCAAAAAACAAAAAATATATTGTTATAAGTCAAACTGATATTGATATCCAAGAACACGATGAGAATCTGGAATTGGGATCTCGGCTTGAAATAGTCCTCCGAAAATCAGTTGACCAAGGCGGCGAATCCTATTTCGAACAAAATTTCAAAGAATTTTGTGAACTCTATGATTTTGATCAAAATGAAATTTTCAATCAATTGTCATCGAAACCTGAAACCAAAATAAAATATGCATGTTTATTAGGATGTTTCCTTGAATTTGGCATTGGGACAATGGTGGATAAAGAACAAGCTTTTCAATTGTATAAGATTGCGGCTGAGAATGGTGACTCGTTGGCACAGTCTTTTCTATCGTTATGTTATTTCGATGGGACTGGTACGAAAAAGGATGAAAATTTAGCGTTTTATTGGTGCAAAGAATCTGCAAAAGATTGTGCGCGTGGACAATGTACCTTAGGATATTGCTATAAATATGCGGTCGGCACAGAGAAAAATGATCAATTAGCTTTTGACTGGTGGGTGAAATCAGCGACTAATAATAGTGCAATTGGTGCATACAATTTGGGATTAGAATATAAATCATTTAAACCAACGTCCGAAAACGAGCGCCGTGCATTCACGTGGTTCTTGAAATCAGCCCGAACCGGTAACACCACCGGACAATGTCATCTTGCCAGTAGTTACGAAAAAGGAATCGGAACAGAAGTTGATAAGGAAAAAGCGTTTTATTGGTATCAGAAAGCGGCGGAGGGTGGAAATGAGTCTGGGCAATGTTCGTTCGGATATTATTATGAGATTGGGATTGGAACGGAAATTGATACGAGACGCGCGTTCTATTGGTATAAGAAATCCGCGAAAGGCAACGAAAAAGTGGGAATGTATAATTTGGCCAATTGTTATTTCTCGGGAAATGGTACGCGGCAAAACGAGTTGAAAGCTTTTTATTGGTATAAAAGATCTGCGATTGCTGGAGATGAAGATGGTCAACGAATGTACGCGCATTGTCTCGAGTATGGAGCAGGAACGGTCAGAGATATTCATTATGCAATAAAAGAGTACCGACGGTCTTTTGAAAATGGATCTATGATGGCAAAGAATAAATTGGTTTCTTTATTTGATTTCTATATTTTTTCTTGATACAGTGTTAGCATTAGAATAGAATACAATATTTATTATGTAAATTTAGATATTCAACTTACATTTTGTTTTCTTTATGCTTGCAAACTAACATAATCATAGACATTCAACAAATAATAAAATATTATTTAAAGATAATAATCTTAAATCAGCAATATCCATCCCATAAGGAATTTTGAACATTATGTCGTTTCTTTTGCAATCACTGTCAAGACATCTAAAGCAAGTCAAGATTTGCTATTTTCGCTTGAAGATTCTCCCAACTGGCAAAGGTTCCCCCCCTTGAGGATGACTTGAGAATACCACATCGACAAATACCAATGTAATCGAGATACTTTCCATCGTACTCAATAACAGTAGCAGTTGTCGAAGTAGTGAAATTATATTCAATTTTCCCACTCGTTTATCAAGTTCATTGGCAAATCGTTTCACAACAACCAGTAATGTTTTCTCGAGCACGTCTAAAACATCATCAACTAAACTAAAAAGTTCAATATTTTGTTTCCCTTCACATGCCCCATGAAAAAATTGCTCAGGATAACAATTAATGTATCAACTGAGACCCTGCGCAACAGCCATCCAAATATCATCAGGAGTGAGACTAAGGAGTTGTGCGTACGCTATAAATGACACTTGCTATCGTGCGGTTTCTTGAAAATAGTTGTCGGACTTATTGCGCTATAGGATCCGGAAAATCTACTGAAAAAGGTGAGGTTTGGAACACTGAATATCGAAGTCAAATAGGCTTTCAACAGGTTACTATTTGATTATTTTTATTTCATGTATTTTTGTTCAATGAAAATCCGTTATTGTTTTGCTGTTTTGCTAAGGAAATTCTTGAATAAAGATAAAATTGAGTCGTTTCATATTTTTTATTTTTGCTTTTAAAGAAATTAATAATTTAACACACACTTACCGAAATTAAATTATACCGATACAAACATACGAGAAATTAAATTGGTTTGAAACCGGTTTTGTGAGACCGAGATCATCAAGTTTTTCGAGTACTCTAGAAAAATCCGGTTCATGTGATTTTTAAGTGGTTACCATAACGATAATCGAAATGATTTGATTCTAAAAAATCACATGAACCGGAGATTTTTTATGTACATGTAGTCGTTTTATTTTTTCTTCCTCTTCGTTAAGAAACTAATATTTATGCACTTTATCATTGTAGTATTTAATGAATTCATCAAATTAACTTCATTACTTCTTCATATTATATGATTACTCGTATAAACGAATTTTATAACGTGAATTCAAAGATGGAAATACTCATGATTGTCTCATGCATTCAATAAGATGTACTATTGTCAAAAAGTACTGCGTTGGCTGTTTCAATTATCTCAACGAATTTATAACGATGAATTGTCTGGGTAAGATAAAAGATAACAATTCAATAAAGAATGCAATAAAATTATTAAAAGGCTTAAATTGTTCGAATGAATACTTTTAAAAGACCTACCAATTTGGCGTATCTTGCAAAAAGGAGATATTGGAACAATTTATAAAACAATATCTTCTATTTACTAATAAAAATAAAATATTATATTAAATATATAATAATACAATTAAAAATTATAATAATAATAAAATAAATAATCTTTATTCTTTATTTAAAAGATATAATAATAATTAAACTTCAAACTGCAAGATTAATGTATAATAAAAAATCCAAAATAAATATTATTTTGCAAAATAAATCTTGAAATTGTAAATTTTACTATAAAAGATTAACCTCTCATAATTAAAAATTTATATTTTTTAATTGATTTATTTTAAATTTTTTTATTATAACTAAAATATTTATTATATTATATATAAAAATTTTATGATAAAATTTTGAGATATTTTTATTAGAAATACAAAAGTAATTTTATAAATAGAAATATAAGATATTTTTCAAAATAAATATTTGATTAATTTTTTCATTATATATTATAAGTTCCTTAAAAACTACAAATATAAAGATAGTATTATATAATTATAAGACTTTTTACTAATTAATTTTGTTAATTAATATTAATATATATGATATATTATAACTTTAACTTTTAAATATAATATATATTATCTATAGTTAGTAAATATTAAAATAAATTTAATTTATCAAAATAATTAAAAAAAGATCTATTTTATTATTTTAATAGATTAAATTTTGAATTCACGTCTTAGTTAAGAAGTTTATTCAATTTATAAACTGTAAATATTTGTTAAATTTAGATAATATGCTTCATATTAATAATATTAGGGTAATTAGAATATATAAAAATATTATTCTTTGAGTTATTAAAATAAACAGATTGAATAATAATATTTTTATATAATTTTAATTACCTAAGATTATTAATATTTAAAAGTTATATATTAATATTAATATTAATATTAATTGATAAAAATTAGTTAATAAAGAACTTATGTTGTATAATTATATAATACTATTTTATATTTACAGACCATTTAATATATAATCTTTGAATTTGATTCAATATATTTGATTCTTTTTTAATAAAGCATATTAAAGTGTCTAATTACTAATTAAAATAATATATAACATCCTGACATCCCGACAATCTAACTTCCACTTCCCGACAATCTAGTCCAATTTCTGGTTTTTACTGGGATAGACCATTAACATTTAAATCAAATGGATCTTCATTTAAAATTTAAAGGTGTCGGAAATTGTCAGGAAGTTGGATTGGCAGGAAGTTTAAGTTGTCGGGAAGTTGGCCTTGTCGGGAGGTTGGAATTCGGGAAGTTGGATTGTCGGGAAGTTGGGTTGTCGGGAAGTTAGATTGTCGGGGTGCTGGGTTTTAGGAATGTTGGAATTTCGGGAAGATGGGCGTCGGGATGTTGGGCGGCACCCCAATATAACAATCCTAATTATAACTTATATTAAATGTTCTATCAAATAACTTATATATTTTATGGTTCATAATCAAAATAAACATCACGAATAATCAAAATAAACATCACGAACTCTCATTTTCCAGCTTTTTTAAAATTAAACACAATATGCGCGTAGAATTTGTATTTGGATAGTCATTATTGCTCTGAAGCATCGTTCTGGAGCATCACTCTGGAGTGTCATTCTGGCAATGTCATATTATATTAATTAGAGTGCTCTATATCAGAATGGATTATTCGGTTTGTAGCATCTTATAGATAGCTGATGAAAAAACCACAACCCATGGAAGAGGCAACTATAAATCTGCTGAAATCGAAGCATCCGGACCATCCAAAACGCTACTACAGGCATGCTTTATTTAATCAATTAATAGTACTACGTTCAAAATCAATACCTATATATTGATAAAAGCCTGCCTTAATAAATAAAGTTTTGCGTGCAATTACAATTGTACTTTCATATTATTTTTGATAAATATATTGATATACTTTGCGAATTAGTCATTAGCAACGAAACGCATAACTCATATATTTAACCTGATCAGTATACTTGAAAAATAATTATATTTTCCTCTGCAATACTTTTTTGCAAAAAAAGAACGATGTTCTGCTATATTCACATTTCTGCAAATGAACATTTTAATCAGAATTAAATTTATGCATTAATACGTACAAACACTTTAACGTCATTAACGCGTTGTTATATCTAACCTAATGGATATTTTTAGAGATGACGTCGGAACGTCTTTTGAATTGTTCTGATATAAGGATTTTTTAATAATCAGTGTTATTACCAATCATGCCGAAACAAAAGTGAATATAACTTTGTTGAACGCTATTTCAAATGCTTTTGGCTGATCTAAATTTATTCTCTAGAAAATTAAAATAGATGACCAAGACAAAAACGTGACACTCATAGACATTAGCCCAGGGACCCGGAAAAAATTCCGTTTTAACTTTGAAAAATTTTATTCCGAAATTGAATTTTATTAATTAACTATTTTATAATACATGTAAGTACACGACGATCATCATCAAAAATTTTGTTTTATACGCACTAAAACTACGCATGAAGAATTTGGTAACTAAATATATTTTTTATAGTACAGTATTTCACTAAGAAGGGGTAATCGATATAATTCGATTTCATTTAAATTGACTTTACAATAAATTGCCCATTCTTAACGTTAGCTATGTTGTTCGTACATGATTATGATTTTCCTTAGTTTTTTACGTATTAATATGCGAAAGAATAGTCATTTTATGTTCACATTTAACTGAATGACTACAAACCCGACATAATAAACTTTCATTATCATAACGAAAACCTTCAGAAAACTCTTGTACACGAGTATATGCAGTTATTCGTTTTTGCTTAGAGGCATTTTTCATTAAAAAATATCGCAATTTTTGTTCATAAAGTGCATGATCATCATATATATAGCTTGCTATAAAAATTCCCTTTTATACCGATTTATTCCGTTTTATATCGATATCATGATATATGAATTTCTCCGTGTCCCTGCATTAGCGTGCGACAATCAAACAACGAATATTTTCCATGATCAATGAATATAAAGTCAAAACCTAGACGTTCTTTCATATTCGATGCTGAGTAGAAAGCTTGAAATTGAATAGCTTAAGTTTAGTTTATAAACTCCGAACTTAATATAATGCTGTCAAGCCTAAGTCGATACTAAACTTATTATTTACAAGTATGAATAAAAGATAACACCATGTTCGTGTGTAACTTTATTTAAGAGTATATATATGTGGAAGTAGTTAAAATTTTCTCGACAAATTGAAAATACTCCGAAGCAACCTTTAGTTATATTTTTAAATACTTTCACGTTCTTTCATATTTTTCTCAAGCACCTCATGATATAATAGACTTTAAAATGTGATTATTTATATATAATAGATACACAAATCATTATATAAACAGTCCTCATTCTTTGGCTTACAAAATCCCAGTTTTTTTGATTGCTTATTTTCGGATATATATAGTAGTTAGTCTTGTGAGTGGCTTTTTTAATGAGTTACTTGCATAGCTGAATCTTATAATATGAATATATGATTTATAAAGCTAGCTATATTAATCTGTGCAAATTCTTTATCCTTTAAAAAGAATTTGAAGTTATAATTCTGGATCTCAGATTGTGATAAGAATATTTGTATCATTCCAGTTTGTATTTTTTTTTGTAATAATTATTATTCTGAAAAAGCAAATAAATAGTGAAAATCCGGCATTATTCACTTTTATATATAGAATATATAGCTCAAATTCTATATATTAACAAATAATAGTTTATTTAATAAAAAACAACAAGATATACAGTGATGAGCAAAAAATTTTGGAATTATTTCACAAGATTTTTCTCAATGTTCAATAATTATTTCACTAAACTTTTTTTTTATTTGATAGAATAATAATATAAGCTTTATATAATAAAAAAATTAATGGTTTATTCTTTTGTCATTTGACTTAATAACCTTCTCATATCTCATTTTCTAAATTTTATGAGTTTCTCTTTTCTACATTCCAACTATATTTTAGAAGTTTTCAATAAGATTAAGATTAGAACTATTGAATGATTAGTTTATTATGGTTGAAATCTTTTTTTGAAGAAATTTTTTAGTCTGATGGCTTGTGTGCTTCAAATCATTTTCTTGAGAAAGAAATTATATCAAAAATATATGAGTAAAGTATAATTAAATCTTGAGATTTAAAGTTTGATTAATTATATTTAAATTTAATTAGTAATTTTTAATAAATTTATATATATAAAAAAAATCACATGAAATTTTTCTGCTTATCACTATATATAAATGTATTTTATAAATAAAATATTAAAAAATTGAATTAATAAGAAATATACATTAATTATATACTTATTTATTATAATTTTTAGTCTAAAAATTTCAAATTTTACTTATTATATATAATATTAATAATCAAAAATATATAAATTCAATTATATTCTTTTAATTTTCTTTAAAAAATTATATAAAAATCAAATTTTTATATAATTTAAATTAGAATTTTAAGTTATAAAATATTCAGAATTGTAATAAAATTTTTAAAGTAAAATTAATTATTAATTTAACAAAATTTTAAAATATAATATCTTCTAATTTTCTTAATTAAATTAAAAAATATTATAATTTAATTATTTTAATTAAAAAAATTAAATAATACTAGAAAATAATAAATTATTATAAGTTTGAAATAATAATTTTTTTAATTAATTTATTATTTATAACTAATTATATAATAAAATAAATAGTAATTTCATATAATTATTAATTTTTTATATAATATAAAATAATATATAATTTTTTACTTATATTCTAGATAGTTATTTTATTTAATTTATAAAATTATAAATTAAAATAAATTTATTATATTTAATAATTATTTATTAAATTCTTCTATATTTAATAAATTATAAAAATTATAATAATTAATTTATTATAACTAAAAATTATATAATTAAATTTATATTTAATTTAATTTAATTTATTAAAAAATTTTTTTTAAATAAATAAAAAATTATATATTAATCTTAATATTTAATTTTTTAATAGTTATAAATTAAATTTAATCAAAATAAATTTTTAATTATTTAAATTCTAAAAAAATATTTATAAAAATTTTTTTTATTATTTATAGTATGTAACAAAAAAACTTAACTATACTAAATTTATTATAAATTCATGAATATTGTATCAAATTTAGTAATCAATATATTATTTAAAAGCAAAAAAGTTATAGAATAAAATTTATTAGGCTTAAAAAATTGATTTATTTATCTTTACTTTCAATAACTAACTTACAATAAAATTTTATTGAATTTATTAAAATGATTTTTGAAATAGAATTCTATTCTTTTATCAAAAACTTCTTTAAAATATTCAAATTTTTAGATATTTATTTCTTAATATTATTCTTAATAATAGTTCATAAATTTTTTATAGGATTAAAATCAGTTTGAATAGTTTAAATATAGAATAAATATTTTTATTTTAATAATATAATAAGCTATATATCTTTTATTTGTGAGTAATTAATAATATTTTAATAGTAAATTTTGCAAGAATTTA
>CAJVPS010001439.1:0-15588 GCA_910591765.1 Ambispora leptoticha | reverse complement strand
AGGCTAAATATGGGTAATAATATGAATTATAAATAGAATTAATAATAAATTAAATTAATTAATATAAATTACTTATTTGCCTGATTTAGTAGTGATCGGCAATTACTGCGCCTCATATTGCAGCTGCGCCATATGCTGTGCCACATCTACTGCACCACACGAATAAGCTAATTGATTATAATACTCTCAAAAGTGATAATTATAATCACAATCAAAAATACAAGAAAAATTAGAATCCTTCTTATAATAATATATATAATAATATTAGTTTCATACTCATAAAACTAGATCATGCTGAAGATTCTTATTAATCTAATAATAGTAGCAAGAATAATAATAATTATAGTCAAAATAATAATAATTATAATTATTATAACTATGACAAACTGAATCATTTTATTAAGGATTATTATTCAAAAGAAAAAGCTATAGTTAATAATATTGAAGATAATAATAATAATATAATCATCACATAAAATAATAATATTGAATTTACATATCTTGAGAAAATTCATGAGAAACTTCTGAAATTTAATAGTTATATAAATAGAAAGTCTACTTGGATTTTGCTTGACAGTAAAGTATCATGCAATTTTATTAATGAAGTATATATTTAGAATAATTAACTACAAATACATAATATGAATTCAATTACTGTAGAACTTGTTAATAATCATAAAAAGAATGTCAACTTATCAGTAATAATTAAAGAATTAAAGTTAAATACTTATTATATATTTGATATTAGTATACAAGTCCTTAATATTCAATACTATAATCTTATATTTTGTAAATTATGACTTTATCATATTAATCTTATTATTAATTGGCATAATAATTTCATGATATTTAACTATGGTAATAAAGTAATTAAGATTAATACTAGCAAAGATAAACTTATATCTAATTATAAATTAATTAATATAATTTCTTTTTTTATTGTCTGGATAATCAAGATAATTCAAGAAGGTTAATTAATTTTTGAAGCTATCTTTCTATTTCATAATTAGTTGATTTTGTTGAATTCAATTTGAATTACTTTATTAATTAATAATTTTATTTCCAGTTTTATCTTCACAGAAAAAGTATTAAAAAGACTATTACTATTTTAAGTTTATGCATATGTAAATATTTTAAAATAATAATAGTAACTGTATTTATAGCAATTATTTACTTTTATAACTCTAAAAGATTATATGATTGATTATTTTCTTAATAAAATAATATATGCAAGATTTACTTCTGATAAAATATGATTATCTTTTTAATAAGATAATTTATATGTATTTTACTTCTAACAAAATTTAATTATCTTTTCAATAAGATAATTATTTAAATTTACTTCTAATAAAATGCTCTCTCAATAGAGCAAGAAGAAAATAAGATAAGATATATAATAAAATATATGTGTTTATTAAAGAAAAATACTAATTAACTATTCTTAACTCAATAACTAATTCTTTTTACCAAACTTAATTAACTCTCTATATATAATATTTTCTTGTTATACTAATTACAAATCAATTTAACATAATATTTCACTTAATTTATTCAAGAACAAATAGAATAATCACAAAAAATATTAAACACATGATAATAAAGAATTAAATTAGTAAAATATTAAGTTATTTAAAGCTAAAGTAAGAAAAGAAAGGAAATTAATAATAATTAATTAGATAATTATTAATTTAATAAAACTATAAATTGAGTGTGATACATGAATGTATCCTAAACAAGTATGATATGTTTGAGTATGTTGGTATGATATAGCTATTTTAATTGAAATACAAAAAATCATACCATACCTACTCAAATACTATATATATATATATAATATGTAGAGTGTATATTATATAGAATCTAGATTAATATTATATTCTCCAAATTTATCTTTAATATAAGTAAAATCTTTCTGTTTTAGTTAGATAAGTATATCTTTACAATAGCACTGATTATAATAGTCTCTAATTAAAATCAGATTATAATGAAGATTTTTTTAGATTTAATTAGTAGACTGATATATAAGATATAATAAATTAGCTTACAGTGAAGTTTTTCAAATTTTTACATAGTAAAACCATAGAGAGTTGACTATATTTTGCAAAAAAATCTTTGTGATAATCTTAATCACATGATATGATTATTTGACACATGATTACATTATGTTTTGATATGAAATTCAAATTTTTATTCTTTTAGTATACTTTACTCTATCTATCAAAATAAAAAGAGATTTTTCAGTTAAAATTCTTAATTCAAATCAGATAAAAAGATATATATAATTTGTTACTCAAACTAATTAAATTTAAATACATTTTTATTTATGTATTTCTTGATTATTAACTTGGAAATTCTTGAATATGTAAGTAAAATCAAGAATAGCATGATGCAAGAAAAATAGATATTCTAATAATTCTTATTAACTTAGGAATTTAGTTCAGATAAAGAAGAAAATCTTGATTTTTATCAATTTACATGAGAATTAAAGATCAAAAATATTCTATATTCAGTATTACCCATAGAATATTTTTTAGCAATGGATAATAAAGTGACTATTATATTTAGTTTGATATTAAATAATATTATTATCTTGTATATCAAAGTAATAGAATTTTTTCATGATATAGATTTTATTATAAAAAAACTTTATTTCTTATAAGTTTACTGATTATTTGTTATGTGTATATAGATTCAATATGCTATGAATAGTCTGGATAAACAAAATAATTCCTGCAATTTATATTTTAATAATATCCAAATAAAAAAAATGAAAGAACATATCAAGATATTATGATTTGTGATCAAACTGATTTAGTACTAGCTAATAGTTATCATAATAATATTGATTTTGATTCTGACAAATTTAAACAAGTAAAAAATAATAAATATCTAATCAATCATGAAATTAATATATATATGTAAGTTATTATATGTAATTTATTTATATTAATACATTTTTATTTAAAAACTTATTATTTTTAGAGAATATCTTGTCATGATAAAGACTAAATACAAGTATCAAAGAAATACTAATATATATAATAATCTTTCTGTTTTGAGATGACTTTGAGTTTATTTAGATTTACAAGACTATGTTCAAGCTAAGAAAAATAGTTCAGCATAATAGCTTGTCTAATTAATATCAAATGGAGAGAGATATTTTATGAGATGTGATAATTGGTAGCTTGATGAAAAAAGATATCAGTTTAAACTATTGAACAAAAATGTAGATATTAATCTGTTCAAAAAGCTTTTAGATGAAAAGATTAGTGTATATTTTATAATCAGATTGCATTTGGATATGAATATAAATAAAATTTTGATTTTCTCTATAGAATTTTATTCTAATGAATAGTACTAATTATTGTTAAATAGTTTTATCTTGAAACACTAATCTCAAAAGTTATAGTTAATATTTATTATTGGTTCATTATATTCATTATAATATAAATATCTATAAAAAATTTTGTTTAATTTAGAACATGTTCATATTAATATCAATAGTCAACTCTATTAATCACCTTTGATTTATCAATTGTGTTATGTCAAATTTTTACTGATTAATATCCTATGACTTGCAATTATATTCTTTTATAATCATAATATCAGTTGGAACTCATATGCATCCTCCATCACCATCTAGCACCATTCCTCATGTCATAAAAGACTGACTAGTTAAATTGATTAAAATAGTATATGAAGATATGGCTGATATTATTCCATAAAAATTACTTTCTGGTAAATCAATAAAACAAATCATCACTTGATTTACATGACTTACTTTATTATATTAAATTAATAAAAAAATCATTACTTAATCCACATGATTTACTTTACTAGGAAACTTAATCAAAGAATTTTTTAGAGTTAATCTATTAAGTAAAATTCACATATCATTCAATAATATGGATCAATTATGCTATCTGATATCAAAAGCACATAAAGAAATATATCCTTATAGACAAAGTATAATGAGGCTAGCACATACACTCACAGTTAATACAAATAATATAAATAGATATGTCAGAAAAATAAGTAAGTTTTGTTATGCTCATTCTCTCAATTTAATCTTGAACTTACAATATATTTCAATGCAAATAGGTATGTTTGGAGATGACTATGTACTTGTTATTTGTATAGCAAAAGAACAAGTGAAGAGGTTGTTAAATGTGACTTATTTCTAAGTAGATCCTATATTTAAGTATGTTTAAGAAGATATAAATAAGTTTGAAATAAATTAATATGATAAGGAATATCATATTGATATATACATATATATATATTTGTGAACATTAATAAAATTATCTAATTACTATCTCTAATATTAATATAACATTAAAATATTGTCACGTGTTCACTAATATCTCCACTTCAGAAGTATATCAGCAAATTTTCAAGATTATTATTAAAATAATTGAAGACTTGAATTGCAAGTAAAAATTCAGCATATTTACAGAGATGGCTAGATATATATAATAGATAATCTGAATTTGGCACATGCTCAAGGATTGGAAATGATATTGCATGAACTTGATAATAGCAAGATATGAGACAAGTCTTGTCAAGTTTATTACTGAATATAAGTAATTGGCTAATTATATTTACTAGTGCCTGATTATATTACTAATTTTCACCAGTTTAATGACTTACTAAATTATTTCTAGCAATATTTAATAGCACTATTATTCAGGAGATCTCAAAAAATTGATGATAATTTATTGTTAATACCTACAGACAGAGGAGTCAACATGATACTGATTATATATTGGAAATTAAAGGTACAGATCTGTAAGATAAACTAAATTCTTATTACATTATATTCTTATTATTACTAATTACTTTTATTTATATAGGATGAGTTGACTTTTATTCTAACTGATAGGTAAAGACTTTCTTAAACTATGCTTGTTCAAGCATTCTCAAAATCTATTGGATTTCTTCAGAGAATATATCAAATATTACCAAGGCTTGTCATTCTAATACTAATCAAGAAGAAAAATATTTAAAATTTCTAATAGTAATTTTTAGGTGTGTATTCATCTTGTTTCAATATTTTTTTACTTTGTACTAATAATTTCACAATCAAATTATTATTTGGAGAGATCAGTATTTAGATAATTATCATTTTGCAGTTATAATGATACAAGATCTCTTTAATATATCAAATAGTACATAAAGGAAAAGCAAAGTTAATCATATTGCTCGTGCATATAAAAAAAGTGATATATTTCTTATATATTTATATATTTACTATTATCATTCTAGTATTACACTATCCTTATTTCTTTGCCACCACATCTTTTTTCCCTACAATTACCATTACTGCACCCTATATATTCCTTTCTATAATTACCACTACCATTTTTTTTATACTAGACAACTTCTTACACACTTTCATCTATAATTACTGTCATCACTCTCTTTACACTTCTTATCATTTCATAATACTCACTTTCTATAATTATCACTATCACACACATTTCACCATACTCTCTTTCAATTGATATAATCAATCAAATTCAAATTTATTTTCTTCAGTAAATAAGCAAGCTAAAGAACTAGTTACTACTTTCACAATATTTAATATCTTTACTAAAGATGGCTCCTTAACTAATTATAGCTTGCGGTAGCTAATCAGAAAATTGTAACAGAGTTGCAGTAGTCAATCAAAGAATTATGACAGAGTTGTGGCTAGTTGTGGCTCCCATCACTAATTCTTACAGTATCAAAATAATAAGTCCTGACTAGTTCTAAGAGACAAAAAAAACTACAAACTACTCTAACTATACAAGATAATGATAATAAAGATTTGGAGCTAGTAAAGCTTGAAAAAAAGTTATTTCTGGAATATATGAAAATTATGATTAGAAAGAAAGCTATGGAGATTCACAAACTTGAATTAAGTTAATATTGAGCATTTTAGAGAGTTAGGAATTAAAAAAATTACTAATGGATTAGAGAAGAGTTTTGAAAATTATAAGAATGTACTTATCTTGAAGATTTTGGAAGATTATAATGAGGATGAGACTGAGAATTCTTTACATTAGTCAAATATTTATAATAATGAAAATGAAATACTAATATTTAATAAAATTATAATATTAACTATACTATCTTTACATCTCTTATTGCTTTCACTATCTCTATATCCTATGTATTTATTGATCATAAATAGCACATGAAAAATAATATTTAATGATAATATTAATATAATTATCACTTTATTATTTTTCATTCCTTTACTACATCCCTTATCACTATTCTTCTCATTATCTTTACACTTTCTATTACTTTCTTTTTTATAATTATTACTACTGTACTCTTTACACTCCACTTTTATAAAAAGATTAATTTTTTTAATAAAAAAAACAAGTAACAAGCTTTACAAGCTGCTTAAAAATAATTACACTTATAGCATATGAAATTGTAATTAGAAAGTGCAGAGGATAGAATTGAAATTTTTTACCTAGTTAAAAATTTTTAGTGAATGATAGAAATGAGATATGTTTCAATATGGTATAATTTGTTTGAGTCATATTATACTAAATTAATTAGCATAATATATATATAGTATTTGAGTAGGTATAGTATATTTGAGCATGTTAATGATATTTAACATATTCAATCATATTATATCAACATGCTCAAACATACCATACTCAAATAGATACCACTCATGATACATATAGCTAAATTAATGAAAGAATAAGATTAAATATAAGTAATAATATAAACTAAAAATAGAATTAATTATAAATAAGATTAATTAATATAAATTTCTTGTTTGCTTAATTTAGTAATACATAGTAAACCTGGATATAATAAAGTGGTCTGTTCTAATCTTTTTCTTCATTATATCCAGATTTTCATTATATCTAGATTTCCTCTTTATAAAGAAATCCTATTTAATTTTGTTATAATTTTATTAAAGCAGGTTATGATATAAATAATTAATTTTATTGATCAGGCAGAAAATTTACTATATACAATATAAAGAATTATGTATCAAATATCAAATATTCCTCAAGAGTGGTTTATCATGCCAATTCTGCACTAATTTAAGTAATCTTTTTTCTCAAATTATTAAGTATATTTATAATAGAAAAGTCAATATTCAAATTCTTTTGCATAATATATATAAATATATTATCACACCTAGGGTTGGGGTAAGTTACCAACCCTGTAAGTTACAATGATAACTTATAATGTAAGTTACATGATTCTCCAATAACTTATAAATTACTAATTAGATTCTTACAGCCAGCTTTATGGTTAAATTTTTAATTTCAGCTAGTATTAAAGAATATATGGTATTATAATTGGTAGTATTACAATCCAAAAATAGTGATCTAATAATATGTGAGTTTCTCATAATGAAATGAATCTGTAATAATATTAATGAGACTCTTTAATTAATAACACAAAAAATGAATAGTAATATCAATTTAATTAAGCTAATATATAACTAGTTTGATGATAGTAAGTTATTTTAGATAAAAACTTTTATTTTTTCATACCAAATTACAATACTAATTATATTATAAACTATATTTATAGCAAACTTGACAAATCATCATTATCAAAATCCTTCTCAATATAATCAAATAAAATACTTTTCTCATTTTCTTCAATTTCTAATTTTATATTTGTATCACTTTGATCAACCTTCTTATCTTTATCAATATTTTGGATATCTTATTTCAATTTAGAGGTTAATAATTATTTCATCTCTCTTAAAATTCTCAGATTCCAATAGATATACATAATTTTTTCTATTCATTCATTTGATAATTGATTTCATAATTTGGAATGAATGAAACTAAAGATTGACCAATTATGTTTACTTACAGCTAATATAGCTAATATAGAAAATATCTTGAGAGTAATGTGACTTAATGCTAAATAACATCCTGCAATTAATCCTTACCATTTAAGTGGTTTGTTTTTCAAATTACTATTCCAAAGATAGCTTGATGCAAACTCTTCAGACTTTGTAATATATTTAACATATTCATCTAATACATCTTCATCTTCCTATTCATCAGCAAGTCAAATAATTTCTTGTTTAATAATAGTATCAAATTTTTGAGATGGCAATAATATACTATAATATTGAGAATCAAGTCTATATACTACTAAAATAGCTGAATTAAAAAGAAAATTATTCCAACATATTTCTCCAGCCTTTGTTATCTCTTTTTGTATATGAATAGATACTTCTTGATCTTGTTTAATAACTGTTTTTAATTCTTTGAATTATATATAAGTCCAAGATAATGAAGAGTTGTCACTTTCAAGTTAAGTAATAAACTTGATAAATGGATTCAAAAAATCATGTAAGTGTTGTAAATTGATTCAAAAAGTATTACTGTTGATATTGTATTGAATTATATTATCAATTTTCAAATGATCTTTAGCTAATAATTCTTACATTACTTTTTTTATTTGTAAAAGAGAATTGATATAATAAAATAATGATTTCCAATGAGTATTAACTAGAAATGCAAGAATAATCTTTTTTTTATATTCTTTTTCTTAAAGTTGATAAAGAGTTGCCAAAGGTATTTGATGTCTGTGAAACTATATTATTAATTCTTTGCTATTGTTAAGAATTATGTGTACTCATTCAATTTTCATAATATCTTTGATCCATAGATTGATATCATGTGTCTAGTATTCAAGAAAAACTTTTAATAAATATTTTTCTTTAAGAAGTTTCTATGAAGCTCACATATTTGCTATATTATCTGTAATAATAGCAGCAAATTTATCAATATTAGCTATTTGCATAACTGTTTCAATATCATTTACTATATTTTTTGCTGTATAATTTTCTTCTTTGATCAGATAGGATTTGAAAAAAAGAGATTTGAATGTTGTAATCATGTAATTAATAATAGATTCTTTGTTAATATTTGACCATTCATCACTTACAAGACATATATATAGAGTTTTCTTAATAAGAATATTAATAGTTATTTTCAAAAGATTATATTCTTGTTCAAGAAGAGAATTCAAAATTTTTTGTCTGTTGGAAAGTTCAAATAAAGGACAAGCTTTTTTTTAAAAAAGTCTTCATATTAGGATTATTAATAATATTAAAAGGAATACCTGTAGAATAAAAGATATGTGCAAGAAGGTTTTCAAGTTCTAGCTGATCATTTTTGCTAATAGTTTGAATATAACCATTAACAGTAATTTGATAATTATATTTTTTACTTGAATTTTTTTCAATAATAGTTAAGAAAGGTCAAATAAATATTGAGAAGAGTTGAAAGAATATTGGAAAGAATTAGATTAGTTCAATCATGCTGAACATATATTATAGTATTTAGCTATTCATGATTCATTTTTTGCATTATTTGCTAAGCAAAATTTGCATTAGTAATATTTCTTTTCAAGAGAATCTTTTATAATTAGAAATACTTCATAAAATTTTTCTTTTGCTTTTGGTATTTTGTTAAAAAGAAATGATTCAAAAATTGGATGTATTTAATATTGTAATTTATCTATATTTAGATAAAGATCTGCTTCATGTGATGTTATTTAATAATTGATATTTACTATTAGTAACTTACAATGATAACTTACACAGCTTTATTTTATCTTATATCAAAATTTGATAATATATTATAATTTAACAATCCTAATCACATCCCAATAATGCTTCAGAGCTTGTTACAATTTATTTTTCAGAAGATTCTTCCTCTTCTAATGTATTAATATGATTAATCATATCTACAATCTCTTAGAATAAAACATTTTCATCAGTAAAGGAATAAATTTCTTCATTTCTATCAATATTTATGTACTCTTCTATGTCAATTGATTCATCCATTAATAAATGCTAAATGAGATCTGCTATTCCTTTTTTAACCACTTCAATTTCTTTTGTAATATACATCCTAGAAATTGAGAGTAGAGAAACTAGTAAAATATCTACATGAGTTTAAAATGATATAACTATTTGCATTATTATGCAATCTCATGTTTTAACCATAAAGTTAATCATATCAAAGATAGTAATTTTTGGAATGATCATTAGGTTATTTAATCATTCATCATAAAGAAGAATGAAATGTGAATATAGTAATTATCAATAATGTATCTAAATAATAATAAGTAAATTAAGTAAGAAATAAAACTTATAATTAAAAATAACATTTTACAGATCTTGAGACTATAAATAATTTCTTGGTTAAGTGGTTGAAGTTGGGTTGGTATATTTAAAGGTAAAAAATGAAGTTTGATATTAGATAATTCAAGATCATTGACTTTATGTCTAGAGATATTATCAGCTAGCAAAATAATTTTGCAATTTTTTAAGTGAAACATGTTGTTAACCTTTCTAAGATAACTTTTAAATATAGAGCATTACATCCAGGTGGATTTATTATAATAATATCATATACTAAGTATAATTTTATCAATTCCATATAATGATCAAGAATTATTTGAGTTATTTATGAATAATAAAGATAGCTTTTCTTTTCTTATTATATTATAAGTTGCAAGTATAGATACATGATCCTTTAATAATTTCTTTTCTGAAACTAATACGCAAACAAATATTATTTGAGATTTCATTTTCCAAAACAGAGTTATTTTATCACAATTAAAAATATCACTCACTATAATCTTCTAGAATTAATTTCAAATATTCACGTTACTTAGGCAATTTGGCCACATTAATACTTCTCACTTTTCTTCACTTTTTATAAGATTTTAGATTATTTCTTTTTTTAAATCCTTCTGACCACTCATTAGTTGCACCAAATTTGTAATTATTAAACAAAACAGCAAATTTTCTAGTCTTTTCTCTCAAAATTGAATTAGTTAAGATTACTTTGTTATTTACTACATTTTCTACTTGAAGACTCAATGCTTTCTCTATATTAGGAAAACTGCTTTGATGTCTTTTTTTAAATATATTAGTGGTAAAGATTTCATTAATATTAAGCCAATAGTTACTATTTGACAAAATTTTATTAATTATTAATATGGTACATTCAAACTATTTGACTAATTTAGCTATTTTAATTGAGGGATTATCTTTTTTTATTTAACAGATTTCTTTTTTTTCAATACTGCAAAGTGCATAACATTTATTCATAGCAGGTTTTATTACTTCATCTCTAACTATCATAACAAGAAACAGATTAGAATTTATCATAAACTTTTAAATATTAAGTGAATTATGTTATACTAATATATATATTTACATTAATGGAAAAGATTGCCAAAATTATAGTAAACTTTATTATAATATGATGAACTTTATTATAATATAGTGAACTTTATTATAATATGATGAACTTCATTATAAGATAATGAAGTTTATTATAATATAGTGAAGTTTATTATAAGAAAACTTCATTATATTCTTAATAGTTAACTAATTTAAAACTTTATTATAATAGTTAATCAGATTTTCTTAATTAACTTTATTATATCTGGGAAACTTTATTAGACAAGATTTTGGAACATCAAAAAAACTTCATTATAGTCAAAATTCATTATATCCAAGTTCACTATGTAATTGATAATTACTATACCACTTACTGCAGCTGTACTATATGCTATGCTGTATTTACTGTACTATACAAATAGATGATTAATTACAATATTCTAAAGAATTGATTATAAATAATATATTTTGAATAATAATTTTTCAAATGATAATATTTTTTTACTAATAGGATAATAAACTTTTAAGTAAATATATTGATTATTTAATTTGATATAAAATTAATAAAGTTTTGCTTTTATTTAGTTAGTTTTTTATATCAGTAAAAGTTATAACTTAACAATATCAAAGTCTATTTTATTAGAGCTAAAAGTATTTAATTTTCTATTATAATTCTAGATTTCAATCTATTATCTTTAAAATATAGTTTTAGATAATTATTATTATAAGAATTCTTAAGAATTTTATTATTTAATATTCTTAATTTAAAGATATTTTTATTAAAAGCTTAATGAATATAATATAATTCTTTTCATTTTAAGTAAATTTTTCATGATATTAATATTAGATTTTCATTTTCTTTATTAAGATTTTATTTCTAATAAAGAAAGATTAATAATTTTTATCTTATTAATAAATTTCTTTTTATTTTTATTAACTTTATATAGGAATAATATTATTATTTCTGCTAAATTATTCAAGATTAATCTTGCTTTTACTTATTTAGTATAATAATTCATAATAACTATTATATACTTATATTATTCTTTATTAATATGAATAATATTATCAGATCTATACCTATCTTTTCAAAAGATTTTTTACTTTTTATAAAATGTAATATATTATTTTTTTCTAGTTTTTTCTCTATAATAATATATATTACATATTTTTATATAGTTTTTAATATTAAAATACATCTTAGTCTAATAATAATTTTAAATAATTCTGTGATAAGTTATTTCAATATCAAAATATTTAGTATATATTACTAAATGATTATTAAATAACACTTCTTTTATTTTATTAACTTTAATTACTTTTAAAGACTGATTTATTTTTTTTATTATATTTATATAAAATTTCTCTCTTTACTAAGTATAATATTACTTTATTCTTGAATTTTAATGATTTTTTTTTGAAATTTCTTCTAATATGACTAGAAGATTTAAGTAAATAATAAGTTATAAGTATTCAAGTAATTCTATTATATTCAAATTAGATGATCTGATAAGAGTAAATCAAGTAATTATTAAGTAATTTTATGATATATTCTTTATTTTTGATATACTTAAGTTAATTCTGATTGAAAGTATCTAGATAAGAGATTTATATTAGAATAGATTTAGTCTTTGTAATATTCAATCTTGAAGTTATAATTTTCTAAAGTCAAAATTTAGTATATAAGTTTTTTAGAAATTTTTGATTTATTGAATAAATACTTTAAAGTATTATGATTAGTAATTAAGATGAAAAAAATATTAAAATATAAATATGATTTAAATAGTTATATTATTCTTTATACTACTGTTAAATATTTTAACTCAATAGCATAATAATTTTTCTTAGTATTATTTATTTTTTTACTAATATAAGTGATTATATATTTTATATATTTTTTATTTTCTTATATCAAAACTATTTCTAATCTAAAGCTAGAAGTATCAATATATAAGATAAAAGATTTCTTAAAGTTTAGATAGATTTATTTTTTAATTTTTTAAATACTTCTTAATATTCTATAGATCATTTAAAAGATTAATCTTTTCTTATTAATTAGTTTAAAGTTACTAATATCTTTGCAAAGTTTCTTATAAAGTATCTATAATATAAAGCTAAATCAAGAAATTCTCTTAAGATAGTTAGATTTATTAATCTAGAATATTATTCTATTATTGATATTTTAGTTAGATCAGATTTCAAATTATCTTTGCTAATAATATATTCAAGAAAGATAAGTATTATTTTACCAAATTAATATTGAAATTTTAGATCACTTTCTCTAAGTTTATCAAATATTTATATATGCAAGATATTTTTCAAAAATATCTGAGAAGATATTAATATCATTAAGATAAATAATTATAAACTTTTCAAGATAGGTCTTGAATATTTTATTTATTAAGTATTAAAAAATAGTTAATATTAATGATAGAAGCTACAACTAGCTGTAACTCTGTTATAATTCTCTGATTAGCTGTCACAATTCTATTATAATTCTTTGATTAGCTATTGCAAGTCACAATTAATTAAGGAGCTATTTTTAGTTGATATATTATTTAATTTAAAAAACATAATATTAAATTTATATAAATCATTGATAGTAATAAAAGCTGTCTTCTGACTTTACTTCTACTTGCTAATATTTAGAAACTAAATCAAATATTGAAAAATATTTTGCTTTGTCAAATATATCAAGTTATCAATTTTATATAAAGAAAATTAATTTCTTTTTATAATTTTATTTAATTAATGATAATTTACATAAAATTTATACTTGTTATTTTTTTTCTTAACTATTACTATAGATACAAATTATAAATTATCTGATAATAAAATAATATTTTGAATAATTATAGTTTTTTCTAGTTTTTTATCAAATAAATATCTAATAATTCTTCTAATTATTATCTTTATTCTGATATTAAATCTGTTTTATCAAAACTTTTTTTTATTAGTTTGATAGAATGATTCTCATATTAATTAATTTTATTTATTTATAGAACTAATCATCTTATTATATTTATAATATTCAATTATTAAGTAATTATTAATATAAAGATATTTATCTAAATCAGTAAATTTATTTCTTTTTAATTTCTCAAATATTAAATAAAAGAATTTTTCTTTACTAAGCTAAGTATAATATTATTTTACTTATAAGTCTAATATTATAATTTATTTATTAAAATTTTCTTAAATACTTAGAAATAATTGATTAATACTATTATTCTTTTTATATTTATTATATTTATCTTTACTTTCTTCTTTTATTAAAGATTTCTTTTCTTTGAATTTACTAATTAAATCAAAATTTTATTAATCTCTTTTTAAATTATCAAGTTTTTTATAAATTAAAACTAACTGAATTTTTGTGATTTTTATCTAAAGATAAGAATATTACTTGAATTATTTTCTTATCAGTCTGTATAGTATATATTTAGCTAAAATTATTATGAATTAATATTTTAATATTTTCAGTATATTTAGCATTTATAATATTAACTTTTACTTCTATTTCTTTATGAACTAATGAAGATCTAAAAGTAAGTTGACAAAATATTTCTTTTAATATCTTAATTATAATATATGAGTCTATTATCACAATTTCTTGTGATAAAATAACAAGATTTTCTGATTCTAAATATCTTAAATCAAAGCTAGTATTTATTTTATAAGCATATTTTGATATTTTTTCTTTATAATTATTATCAAAAACTTTGAGCTTTACTTCTTATAATACTTTTTAAATAGATCATTAATATTTTAACTTGGCTTTTCTTATTTTTAACCTGTAATAAATCTTTAATTCAGCTTTATGAATATAAGTTCAACTATTTTATAAAATAAGATTATAGTTATTATTCACAGTTATTAGTAATTTAATTTTGATTAATTTAATTTTTAAAGTAACTAATAAGTTAATTACTTCTACAAGTATTTTTTCTTTTGATTATTGATATTAATCAGATTTATTATACTAGATCTCTGAATCTTTTAGCCTATTTTTTTCAAGATTAATTATTAATAAGCTTATTTAAATATATAATATTACAGATATTTATTAATTTTACTTGAGTTAATTATTGTTAAATAAAGATTTTCTAGTTGTAAATATATTCTCACCTTCCAAAGATATATTTAATAGTTTATTACTATTATTTCTTCTATTATTATTATTATTATGATAATTATTACTTTAACTATTATTATTTTTTTCAAACTAATATATTTACTAGTGATATATTCAGTACCTTCATAATTATTATAAGTAATAAAATTTCTTGAGTTATTATTATTAAAGTTATTATTATTATTATTATTAAATTTATTATTATTATTATTATTATTATTATTATTATTATTATTATTATTATTATTATTATTATTATTATTATTAT
>CAJVPS010001438.1:0-15589 GCA_910591765.1 Ambispora leptoticha | reverse complement strand
AATAGAGAAGGAGATGCCAAGATTTTGTGGCATAAGAGACATAAAGCTAAGAGAGTTCTGGTATATTTGTCTGTAACTTAATTCAGTACTAATTGCCTCTGTGATTACTACATCTAGAGTGTTAGAGTTAGATTTATTCACATAAAAGGCAATCTCTGACTTCAAGTCTTTTACAAATTACTTGATATAGTAAGTAGTAGGATATACTTATGTTAGATCAATTTTTCTGAGTAATGTGCAGATATCTTCTGCATAAGAAGTTATATTTTCATTTGTTCCTTGTATTCTCAATCTTAACTATTATTGCCATGCTAAAATCTGAGTATTAGTTCTGAATTACGTGACAAAGGTTTGATAAAATAAATTATTATTATTATTATCATTCCAACTGGTAGGCCAGTTAGTATTTGCAGTTTTTCTTTGTTGATACCAAGTTAACATAATTTCTCTTAAATAGACAGATACTATTTCTATCTTTCTTTGATTTATTATATTATTTACATTCGCTAAATGAGTAAACTCTTCAATTCAATTCATAGAATCTTCATATGTTTTACCACTAAAAAAGAGAAGTAATACTGTTGATAATTTAACTTGTCTATTTTTTTGATTTTGCATTATCTGAATAAGTAGCATGAATATTTGGATTAGAGCTTGTACAGCTTGGTCTACTATTTCTTCTTCTTGGTTTCTTTGGAGTTGTAGTGGAGATGAATCTAGAATAATAGGTTGCTGAACTTCTTCTTCTTCTGAGGACATTTCTTCTGTTATATTTCTTGATTAAATAGGAGTTTTTCTTCTATTTAGAAGATTGGTAAAAAATATATTGGGAATGAAGACTAAAGTGGATAATGAGAGAACTGGTGTGGGAGTTCTGATTAGTGTATTAACTGAAGTGTTAGACCTTGATCTCTGTGTATAGTGTATTCTCTGTTAGTTAAATGTAATAATTTCTTTATGTAAATTATAGATAATATTAGCTATTTTAGTTATAATACGAGTTAAGTACTTTTAGAACTAAAGTTATATTTGATATTTACTTGTTGATATATCTTCTTTTGATATATCAGCTATAAATAAATTATAAATTAATTAATGTAGTTCTTTTCCTTATTGTCTAGATAATCTAGGCAGATTAAAAAGATTGATTAATTTTTGGAGTTATCTCTCTATCTCATAATTAGTTGATTTTGTCAGATCTAGTTTGAATTATTTTTGTGGTTGCAATTTTATTTCCAGTTTTGCCTTCACAGAGAGGATACTAAAAAGACTATTATTATTTTAAGATTATGCGTATATAATTATTTTAAAATAGTAATAGTAACTGTATTCATAACAGTTATTAACTTTTATAATTTCAAGAGATTATATGACTGGTTATCTTTTCAATAAGATAATATATGTGAGATTTACTACTAATAAGAATATGATTATCTTCTCAATAAGATAATGTATATGTGTTTTACTTATAATAAAAATATAATTATTCTCTTAATAAGATAATATACATGAATTTACCTCTAATAAAATACTCTCTCAATAGAGTGAGAAAAAAATAATATAAGATATAAGATAAGATAAGTGTGTTTATTAAAGAAAAATACTAATTAACTACTCTTAACTCAGTAGTAATTACTTCTACCAAACTTAATTATTCTTCTTGATTACTTCTTGACTCTCTATATATAGTATTTTTCCTTGTTATGCTAATTATAAATCAGTTCTAACATGATATTTCACTTAATTTACTCAAGAACAAGTAAAATTACTAAAAAATAATCTTAAAGAATATTAAATACATGATAATAAAGAATTTAAATTAGCAAAATATTAAGTTATTTAGAGATAAAATAAGAAAAGAAAGAAAATTAATAATAATTAATTAGAAAATTATTAATTTAATTATAAATTAAGTATGACACATATAGCTAATTTAATAAAATAATAAAGCTAAATATGAGTAATAATATAAGTTAAAAATAGAGTTAATTATAAATAAGATTAATTAATATAAATTACTTATTCATCTAATTTAGTAGTGATCAGTAATACTATGTCATGTTTATTGCATCACACAAATAGGTGATTGGTTACAATATCCTCAAGTTTTTTAATATCTTTATACCAACTAGTATTATAAAGTTAATATTATACTTCTTGAATCTCCAATGTAATTTAATAATATCAAAAAAAGATATCAAGTTCTAATTCTTTCATAAAAGATGGTTAATATTCAATTATAGACTCTTTATTAAAAAGTATCTGAACTATTAGTTAGATTCTAATTCTTTTTTAAGTTCATCTATATCCTGTTCTAATTTTATAACTCTAACTCTAAGTTTAGCATTCTTGATAATAATATCTGTCCTATTTTTCTCTAACTTATCTATTCTGCTCTTGAGTCTAGTATTCTTTTTTATAATCTATCTTTCATATTTTTATATAAGACATAAATTTATTTAAATTTCAATTTATAAATTAGTATATATTGATATATATGCAATAAAGTAAATATTATTAATAGATGAGTTAAAAATATAAGTCTTAAATGTAAATAAACTTTATTTGAAAACTTTATTATACTAAAGAAAATAACTAACTATATTATAAGTATATTATCTTCAATGAGAAGCTTCCTGTATCTGATACATATATATAGATTAAAAAATATTATGTTGATTTATAATAGTAGATATTAGCAAGAAATCTATACTAACTTAAATTTGCTTACAGTCATATTAACTATCATGTAAAAAAAATAATGAGTGATAAGTAATACGTATAACATTCTGAATATTAATTCTGAGTTTGCTGAATTGAATAGATAAGTCCATACTAAAAAATAAACTAGATGATGAGAATATAATTATATAATAAGATGAAGATAATTATAAAAATAATATATGTGATGAATAAAATTATGATATATTAGATAAGTTCTTTTTACTTTCATATATTATAATGAAGAAAAAAATAATAATAACTCATAATTTTTATATAGTATAATGATATATTTTTTTTTGATACATACATATATATGTATTGCTAAAAATTTAAAGTCTTTATAATTCTTACTATGCATTTATATACTTGTAATTCTTATAAAATTATGTATCATACAAATTATAATAGAATTTTAACAGTTTAGAATTAGTATAATACATTAAGTATATAAAATATAAAACTTTATTATAATAAAAAAAGTAAAGTTTTATCTATAGTTTTCTAATTAAACATTCTTATTATTATATGTTGAATATAAAAAAAATTAATTAGAATAGGATCAGGAAGATTTGGAGGAATTATGATAGAAGAATATATATCATGATATAGATAGCTTAATAAAATATTTATGACAAGTATATCTTGCATAAAAGTTAAAGAATTTCTATTCCCATCAATAGTACCAAATTCAAATTAATAATTAATTATAATATTAGAGATTTTGATATTAGCCAAAAGGAAAATTACTACAGTTTAATATTATCATAGTTCTCACTAGAAGTCTATATCTCATTCTTCTATCCAAAATATAATAATATCATGTCTACAATAAATTAAAATTTTTAGAGTATTATACAAATAATAAGATTGCTAAATCATATAAATACTATTTACTATCATATAAGTAGATATTTGATCTTGAGGGATCAGATCAATTTTTACAATAATAGTATCATGAATATGATCAGGGTGAAGTCAGTAGTCACGTACTTTTTCTGTAATATATTTTATTATCTCAGAATATGCAATCTCAATAATAAGATTTGGCCAAGACCTAGTCTAAAAATAAAAAAGTATAATATATAATCTTCAGCTTTGAAAGATTCAAAACTAATAAAAAAAACCAAAGATACCTTTCTATTACTTCTATTTGGATAAGTTACTGCTAGTTTTTCTGAATAAAATAAATTATTGGCCTCTTTTGTAGAATTACTGGCTAGTAACAAAGTGAAACAGAAAAAAAATGACAGATCATGTGACTTCTGATCACATTCTGTCTTTCCAGAGTTTCTAGAGTCTGTCTTTGATATCTTTAAGATTAAAATGAGAATGTTATGTATTTATTATTTATTTATAATATAATTCAAGAATAATAAACTTAATACTTTATTTTTTTATTTACAATATAATTCAAGAATAATTTGAACTTTAAGAATAAACTTGCATTTTATTTTTTTATTTACAATATAACTCAAGAATAATTTAAATATTAAGAATATTCAAATAAAATAAGATTTATTATTATTAAATTCTCATTTTATCTTATTGATAGTTAAAGTTTACTTATTCTTTTCTATTCAACTATCTTCTTGATTGCTTGTTCAATTACTTATAAGATTATTTACTTGATTACTATTAACTTGTTTACTCTCATTTTCTTGCTTATCTACTTGCTCACTCTTGCTTACTTTCTCAGACTTGAGCTAATTATAATTATTATTATCCAGAAAAAATAGTTAGACTTTGATTTCAGATTGATCAAAGTGCTTAAAAGAAATTTCAAAAGTGGAAAAATTACTAACTAATACAAAATATAAAGATAATCCAATAGCAAAGGAAGCTTGGATTATCTGGTAGAAATAGAAATATACATCTGATTAGAAAAGTTCTCATCATACCAGTATAATTATTCACTATCATCAGAAAATTCAAATGATAAATCAAGAACCAAAGTTAAAAGAACTTATCAATAAAAAGATATAGAATTATCAAGTAATAGCATTAATCAGATTATTAATCATAATTATTATTATTTTGATATCTTTGATGGTTAAAGACTTACTTATTAAAAGAAGAAATATCAGTTTAATGAGGAATAAAAAAAAATAAATTCCAAAGGCAAAAAATTATTTACCAATACAAAACATAAAGTTAATCTAATGGTGAAAAAAGCTTAAATTATCTGGTGGAGATGAAAATATGCATCCTGATCAGAAAAGTTCTCATCATACTGATAATTTCTTGTTACTATTAGAAAATCCAAATAATAAAATAAGAATTGAAGTCAAAGAAACTTATCAATAAAAAGATAGAATCACCAAATATTTTTTATTAAGTAATAGCATCAGTCAGATTATTAATCATAATTCTAATGTCTTTAAAGATTAAAAACTAGCTTGCTAAAAGAGAAAAATATCAGTTTAATAAGGAATGAAAAATAAATTTCAAAGATGAAAAATTACTCACCAATACAAAATATAAAGATATTTCAATAGTGAAGGAAACTTGGATTATCTGGTAATAATAGAAATATACATCCAGTCAGAAAAGTTCTCATTATGCCAGTAATTATTTATCATCACCAGAAAATCCAAATGATAAATCAAGAACTGAAATTGAAAGAACTTGTCAATAAAAAGATATAGAATCATCAAGTAATAGCATCAATCAGATTATTAACCATGATTCCAATGCCTTTGATAGTTAAAAACTAGCTTGCTAAAAGAGAAAAATATCAATTTAATAAGAAATGAAAAAAAAATTAAATTCCAAAGGCAAAAAATTACTTACCAATACAAATATGAAGATAATCTAATAATGAAGAAAGCTTAAATTATCTAATAGCAATAAAAATATACATCTGGTCAGAAAAATTCTTATCATATCAATATAATTATTTACCATCATCAGGAAATTCAAATGATAAATCAAAAACTAAAATTAAAGAAACTTGTTAATAAAAAGGTATAAAATCACCAAGTAATAGTATTAATCAGATTATCAACCATGATTATCATCATTCTGATACCTTTGATAATTAAAGACTTGTTTATTGAAAGAGAAAATATTAGTTTAATGAGGAATGAAAAAAAAATAAATTCTAAAGACAAAAAATTACTCATCAATATAAAATATGAAGTTAATCTAATAGTAAAGAAAGCTTGAATTATCTGATAGAGATGGAAATACATGTCCTAATCAGAAAAGTTCTCATCATATCAATATAATTATTTATCACCATCAAAAAATTCAAATGATAAATCAAGAACTGAAGTCAAAGAAACTTATTAATGAAAAGATATAAAATCATTAAGTAATAGTATTGATTAAATTATCAATTACAATTATTATCATTCTAATATCTTTGATGATTAAAAACTTGCTTGCTAAAAGAGAAAATATCAGTTTAATGAGAAATGAAAAAAAAAATAAATTTCAAAGATGAAAAATTATTTATTGATATAAATATGAAAATAATCTAATAGTGAAGAAAGCTTGGATTATCTAATAAAAGTTTTTTGATTAACAAATTGATTTTTTAATTTGAATGAAAAATATCTTTGTTTCATTTAAATTAAACAGCTTTTATCTTTCCAAAAAAGAATATTTGTATTTATGTTATATGTATATTGTGACATTTTCTGGATTAATTATTTAAATTTATATAAATAAATGAGTTACAAACAAAATATAGCATATCTTCTTCTAAATCCATACATCTTATCTACTATCATTCTAATATTGAATTTGAATTATCTCTAAAATTAACAGAATCCACAATTTTCTCTACAATCATTATCAAAGAACTCTATTATAATTAGTAATTAAGAAACTCAAAAAAGATGACTATGAAAAAAGATAACTATGAAAAAAAATAATTATAAAAAAAATGATTAGTCAGAAAAGTTCTCATCATATCAGTATAATTATTTATCACTATCAAAAAATTTAAATGATAAATCAAGAATTGAAGTTAAAGAAACTTATTAATGAAAAGGTATAGAATCATCAAGTAATAGTATTGATCAGATTATCAATTATGATTATTATTATTCTGATATCTTTGATAATTAAAGACTTACTTGCTAAAAAAGAAAATATTAGTTTAATGAGAAATGAAAAAAAAATAAATTCCAAAGGTAAAAAATTACTCATCAATATAAAATATGAAGTTAATTCAATAGTAAAGAAAGCTTGAATTATTTGGTAGAGATGGAAATATATATCCTAATCAGAAAAGTTCTTATCATACTGGTGATTTCTTGTCATCATTAGGAAACCTAAATGATAAATCAAGAACTGAAGTCAAAGAAACTTGTCAAAAAAAATATATAAAATAGCACCAAACAAATCTTGATTTCACATTAAGAAATTAGTATCAGTCAGATAATTAACTACAATTATTATTATTTTGATATCTTTGATCATTAAGACTTGTTAAAAAAGGAGATAATTGGGTATTATTTCTATTGAAATCTTTATTGATTAATCAAAGTACTTTAATGTAAAATATAAAACAAGATCTTTAATTAGAAAAAGTAATAATTATAATTAAAATAAATTAATAAAATATATTAATTATATCAAATATTTACCTATTCACAAATTTATTTTTTCTGTAACTCCTTTATTAAATAATACTTATAATATAGATATAGCATCTAATAAATATATTTCTTTTTCTCAATTAAATCTACAAGTAATATCAAATTTGTTTAATTATCATTGTAATAATACTAATAACTTCTAGAATAAATAAAAATTAGTCTATTTAATAAAATCCTTCATTTTTTACAGATCTTGTTAAATATAATATTTACCTGTATTACAATATATAATATAATAATATGATAAGATATGACATAACATATCAAGAATAAATAAAATCTTGCTAAAGATCAAATATCATGATTTACGTAAGAATTTCACAATCTTATCAGATTATTTTTTAAAAATAAAATAAATAAAATATTAGTCATAAATAATAAAATATCAGTTATAAATAATGAAATTAATGATATATTAATAGTATTAAAAATATTTTGCAAGTCAAATAGAAATCCATGTCAGATCTGAACAGAAATTCTTTTTCTTAGTTATTAATAATATTGAGAAGAAAAGATGTACTTGATATTAAGGTAATAGGTTGATTGAAAAATTCACTTGAGTGAAAGGAAGTCAAATAAAAATCTTTTTCATGTATAATGTATGTACTGAAAAAAGATGTAGAGATCAAGCTATATCTTCTAATGAAATAGTATCCTCTAATAATAATATGGAAAATAATTATGAGAGTATGACTAATGATTTGGGAGAGAAATATAATGAACTATTATATAAGATTAAAGATCTGAAGGAAGTAATAATCATATAGTTCTATAATTGTGAAGCCAAAAATAAAGTTATAAAGTTTTCTGTAGAAGTTATTTTGGATTTTGATTTTATCAGAGAGATAATCATATATTCTACTAGTATTCAGACTACATTCAATAAGAAGAGAACTTATTAATATATTCTTGATAGTCTTCTTGATCCTCTCAAGAAACTTTCTGGATATTATTAAATAATTAGACATTTCTATTTACATACTAAAAATGATTAATAAAAGAGATATGCAATATATTATCTTTGCTGCAATCAATGAAAAGAATGTCAATTCAAGTGATCAAGAAATCAGTTAGTTAAGTATATCAGTGAAGCTAAATTTACAATTTAAAGATTTGATTACAAGAATTCAATTATAGTCAGAATTAATCTTGATAAAGGATGAATTTTGTTAACTATTCAATATTTTGAAAAATATATATACCTCACATATCACAAATCTAACCTATCAGAAAATGCCAAAGTATAGATCAAGAAAAATATGATTTACAGTTTGCGTAAAAGTGAAATCTATAAATAACTTCACAGAGAAAAATTAATAAATAGAAAAATACATATCTATTAATAGGTATATTATTAGATTGTGCAATTCTCAAAATAGTAATACATAATTAATATAGCAAATCAATTAAAATCTGTAAAGAACTTCATTGAGCAGAATATACTTTAATATGAAGAATTCAAAGTTATTTTCTATCTTGAAAATAACTTTATTCATAGTCTGAAATTTATTATATCTTTCGTGAATAAGATTGAAAAAGATAATATCACAGAGTTTATTATGAACTTGATATTCAAAATAAATTAGCAAAAATTTGAATTGTTTGCTGTAAATAATAACTGTGATAGGTATAGTATATCTTTAGCATATCTTTTTCTAGATACTTATATCATATTAGAAGACTAAGTATCTAATTTAGCAAATACAATAAATATACATACTGATATCTTACAAGAATTTTTTGAAGTATTATAAAATAAGGGTATTTAGCCAAATTTTATATTACTAAATAAAAATACTAAAGAAATAGTAGTGATATAAGAAGCTTGATCATGGATATCAAATATTTAGCTTTGTTTATGACATATTAAGCATACTATAGAAAAAAAATTAAGTGAGCAAAAATTTTATAGAAGTTAATATACAGCTGAGAAATTTAGTAAAGCTTACTAACAATTTAGCTTTATTAATCTAATATAACTTCCTAGAGATCAAGAAATCTGCAAATATGCTAAAGAGAAAATTAAAAAAAAGCATATTCTTTTGCATTCTTTGATATCTTTTGATACAGATCAATTTCTCACATCTTCAAAACTATATATATTTTATACTCAAGAAACTTATCAATACTGCTGACAAAAAAATTATATTGTAGTATAAGGATATCTTTGGTGTAATTAGTATAATTATAAGAATTAACAGTTATTTACCTGTATCTCATATACTAATATAATGCTAATTGCTTGAATAATAATGATTACTAAGTCTCATTAGAGAGTACTTAAGTATAATTATAAATATAATTACAATTATTCATATCTCAATCAACTAACTTAAATACTAACACAATAACTAGTCAAAAATATGAAGAATATAGTAGTACTTTATCTTAATAGATATATATTTCTCATCTGGTAGAATACTTTCAAACAAGAATGATTAGAGCTTAGCCAAAGATTAATTAGCAAGAAAGAAAGATATAATATATATTTAAAAACTTGAATATGTTCATATCTTATATTTTTAAATAATCACTTTCCAATATGCAAGTATCTTGTTGTGAAGAAAATTAGTTTAGCATCAAATTTCTTTTCTTGCTTTATTTTCACAAAGCATCAGCATGATTATCTATTTATCTTCTTTGATATAGATTATTATTAGTAAATTAGCATATATAATAATTTTTAAAATAGGATACACAAATTATCAGCACATCCATAATATTTATAAGTAATTCTCATATCACTATTAATTAATATCAAGACTCTGAATAAAATAGAAATATAATAAATAGGATTAGATGAATATTTAAGTTAAAAGTATTTTTGTTAGAAGAAAATATAGGAAATAATAGATTCATATAAGAATTTGAAAGAATAACTAAGTCACTTGCATAAGAAATTGATAGATATTATGAAATTCTTAATACAAGAACTCAATAACATATCATACAGTACTCCAGAGATCAATGATTAGCTTTTTAATTATATTGAATATTAATATCTCATGATTTATATATTAGTATGAAAAGTATTATATTTTTTCTTTACCAGATATTAGTAATAATTTAATATATTATTTATTAAACTAATATATGTAATACTAAATATAATATTACCATTATATATTAAACTAATTCCAAAAAAGAAGATCTATATAGGTGAGAACTTTGGAAAGACAGAATGTGATCAGAAGTCACATGATCTGTCATTTTTTTTCTGTTTCATTTTATTACTAATTACTGATCTTGATTCTTTTAGTAATTAAAATTAGTATCATATAAACATGAAATAAAAAGAATTAATAAATCAATGCTTATGAACTAATCTAAATTATAAATCTCTATATTTGTCTATTTAGCAGGAATACAGTTCTCAATTATTTCTGAGATAATTGTTCTGATACAAATTTCATGTAACTCTGATAGAAATTTATAAATTTTGACTTTGCTATTAATCCATTCCCAACAGCTATAAATCTTCTCTGAATATCATTCATATTTCTTTAAAATGACATTAATAGTAAGTGTATATGGAAGTCTTGATATGAATAGCAAAAATTTAATTTATATTTCACTAACTCATAAAAATATCTAGTCTGTGAAAATAAAATATAAAAATAAACAGAAAGTAGACTTATGTGATCTCTTCCTAATATGCTTTTAAACTAAATTTATCTTTATCCCATCACAAATTTTAAAAGTAGTAGAAATCCAATATTCATTTTAGAATAATATTAATGCTATCACTAAAGAATAACTCTGAAAAGTTAGCTAAAAATTAGAGAAATTAAATACCAATTGCACATATCTACTTATGCAGTAGTATTAGAACTTATACTTATTAAATATTCTCTACTAATCCTAGAATATCTATCAGAATTAGTATAGGTTATCATTTTTATTTATAACATTAATACAAATTAATATTTAGAGCACTTTATTATGTATGATAACATATATATATTTTTATTTTAATTGGTATTTATATCATGATTATTAATTTTTGCAAAATTAATATTAATCTTTACTTTCTAGCTTTTACGTATGATAATTAGTATTTTATTTGGAATCATTATTTCAAGATATACAAATTCAAGATATGCAATTTTCTATCTATTAATTATATATCTTGACACTAGCTTTGCTATACTTATAATTGAGATGCAATATAGATGCAATGAAGATATGACATAGATATGACAGATTTTTTTCTTATATAATTCTATGAAAAATAACATATCATAAGTATATCTTAGTTAAGTAATCCATATATAGCAAAATTTTCTGTGATATAGACTGATAATCAATTATATTTATTAATTGACCAGAGAAAAAATCAAAATACCAAGTATCATAATATTCCTGATAGAAGTAAGATAGATTTTTGGAATAATATCGCAAATATAATTAACAAATGATTTGGAATCACCTATACAGGATCTTAATGTAATAAATTTTATTCAAATATTTGATTATATTTTTATTATGTAAATAAAAATTCTGAGTTAATAAAAATCACATGCCTAAAAAATCGATTGTGTAATACAAATATTCAATCAGGCTATTACTTCATAATACATATATCACAGAATAAATTAGAAGATTATGGAACTTTTCATGCATGATATAATTATGTGATCTGCTGATTATTATGTATGATATGTCCAAATCTGATTGACTAACTCATGATACATACTAAAAAATTTTTAGTAACTTAGTAATGACATATATTTACAGGTAGTCACATAATTTTTTCCTTACCAGTCTTAACTCTTATTAGATAACATGTTAGTGGCATAAAATCATGCTTATCCCAACTAAATATGTCTACTTAAGTTACACACAGTCTTTATTCAAAATAATTCATATCATTTTACAAAACTCTTCTGTAGATAATTATATGATAATGATATTGAATATAAAATCAATGAAAAGGTATGATGCTAATATAATTATACTATTGCTAATATTGTAAATATTTATGTATAATAACATCATTTATTAAATTATCGAATTTATTAGTCTATGAAAGTCTTTAATTTAATTGAAAGGCAAGTCTTGAATTATTCAAAGTATTTCAAGTTTGCTGTTGTGATCTAGCTATTAAAACTGCTTGATAAGCCTTTGTTTTAGTTACTAATGTATGAGTTAATTTCTTGTACTCATTATAAAAATTATCATTTTGAATATTATCTGAAATAATAGTTATTAAAGACTCAAATATCTTTCTATCTTCTTTTAGTCTGGCTAATCTTGATTCTATTAATTTATTATAAGCAGAAATACTTAATTCTATACTATCATCTTCATCTATAGAAATCTTCATTTTCTCTAACAAACTTTGATTTGTCTCAGACCAAGACCTATTGGCAGGATTAATTCATATACATGCTTTACCAAACTGGATAAATGGATAGTTATATCTTCAGTTTGTTATTGCATATTGAGGAAATGTTAGATTTCTATCTGTGTATGCTTTAACAAGATGTTTACATAACATATAAGTATTATTAATAAATGCAGGATATAAGCAAATCTATTTATCAATATTTATCAAATATCTGTTATCAGATTCAATATTTATATCTAATGTTTTTTTCCATTCATTTTTAAATACTCCTCACCATGATGGAAATGCCTGATTATTATTGAATTTTTTCCAAGTGCTTATTTAATTGGGAAGTAGTTCTTTTATTAGGATTTATATTAGATGATCTAAACGTAATTGATTATAAGTATATTTATAATTATACTTAAGAACCCGTTAATGTGATTCAACAAGTATTGTTATTCATGCCAGTGGACTTGCACTTGGAAATGATGCACGTGCAAAGAGATTTCAATCCATCCTATTATATCAATTGATCTATAAGTATACCCATAAATGAACAAAGTTTCTTTCCTGATAATATATATATATTTTTATAACACTTTTATGATAGATTTCTGTTGAGATAAAGAATGTTTCTTTGTTAATTGGTATCAGTGGATGTAATAATGAATGTCTTTTAACCATGTTCAGGATCTCTTTTATGTTTTCCTCTAAATACAAGTTATGTTCACACCCTTTGAATATTCATGATACATTAATAAAACTGAATTATGTATTAGCTTTATTTGCTCTCTGTGTTATATACTAACTTAATTTATGTTTACTTTCTCTTAGTTTATGATCAATTGCTTATTCGATATGTCATAAACAAAGCTGAATATTTGCTCTTTGTAATCAAGCCTTATTTATTGCTGCAATTTGGTTCGCATCCTTATCTACAAGAATAAATGTCAGTAAGATACCCTTGATTCTTAATGCTAAGAAGAATTCTGTGAGAACTTTTATTCTTGAGTTAATTCTATTTCTAGGATCTTGAAGACAGTCTGCAGGAGCAGTAAAAGTATCAACATATAGATATGCAAGAGAAATACTGTATCCACCACAATTGATCAATACAGCAAAGAGCTCAAATTTCTCCTGATTTGTTTTGTATGTTGAATCTATAATAAGTTTATTAATGCTATCTCTCAATATGTAGGAATTAAATAGTGTAAGAAATTCAAGTGCTCGTACAAAGTCATTTTCAAGATATAGCAAGACTTTGTATTCTTCATCATTCAGTTCGGATTGCTTTAAAAAGTTTAGAGATGACAGGAGTTAGTTTGATGTATTCATAACATATTGTTGAGAAGCAAATTTCGATATCCAATAATAGATTTGGCAATAGGTATGTATTTTTAGGTCAATATATTGTTCTTTATAGAGCCTCTTATAAACTTCGACTTTTCAAAAATTACATCTTAAATTACTAGATATCCACTCTATGGCTCATTCAGGAATTCTGCTTTCACGGTAGGTAGGATATTCATAAATTATTCAATGGCAGATTATTACTTTTGCATGATGTATATTAATATTAATGTTAATTATGATCTTGCCTTCACATGCATATTGGTCAATTGGAGGTCTTGCTTCACTTATTCTTTTTACTGATTGACTATCTGAACATGCAAGCTTTTGATCTATTCTTTGAGTGCAACCAAGATATACCGTCACTTGTCCAGAATTCTTTTTATGAAGATATATTTTCCTAATTTTCCAATAATAGTGAGATCCGGCTTCAATTGGTAAGAGAAAGTAATATATTATACCACATACTCTGTCTTCTTTAGTGTTGCTTTGATTATTGGTTAATACTTGTGAATGATCAAGTAGTTTATCATCGAATTCAAAGATCCCTGAAAAGTTTACTCCTTCATTTTCATTAATGTTTGCAAAATATGTAATTACTAGCTCCTCTAGTTCAACGAGCTCATACAAAATATCATTATCATCATTACAGATTTCTTTCACATCAACAATATTATTGTCATAATATTCAGATTGATTTGAAAATTCTTGTATTATATCAGGTTCGGATCTTTTGCCTTTCTTCTTTTCCGAACAATCATTGCATGTTGACCATTCTTTTTCATTACCTCTATAAAATTGAACAAATTCACTGAGTGCCTTATGTTTTGAGCAATGGAAACACAATTTACATTGAGTGGCATGAACGATGTCAGCAGTTTGATTTGAAGATGCTATTTTATTATTGAATAAGGTAAGATAAGTTTATGACTGAAGATTGGGATAGACAGTCGCTGATGTTGAGAATTCAATTTTCTTGATTTTTATTACAGATTTCAGATGATGAAGATTAACTTGGTTCTTTATATAATAGTCCAACAGACTAGCAACACAAAATTATTTTGTGCTATAGAATTTTCAGACTCTGCCAATTTTAAATACCACTCTAATGCTTTTTATTCATCTTTAATTGTTTCTTTTCCATTTTCATAACAAAAAGCAAAGAACGTAGCAATAAAATTCATCTTTGATACAAGACAAGGACTAATTACAAGGACAAATTGCCGATTTCAAATACTGTAATCAATTAGCTTATTCGTGTGGCGCAGTATACATGGTGCAGTATATGGCGCAGCCGCAGCACGTGGCGCAGTAATCACCGATCACTACTAAATCGGGCAAATAAGTAATTTATATTAATTCTATTTATAATTCTTATTATTACCCGTATTTAGCCTTATTCAAATATTAATTTAGCCATGTGTGTCGCACTTAATTTATAGTTTAATTAAATTAATAATTTCCTTATTAATTATTTTTATCTTTTCTTTCTCTTCTTGATTTATCTTTAAATAATTTAATGTTTCGCTAATTTAAATCCTTTATTATCATGTATTTAATATTCTTTGTGATTATT
>CAJVPS010001437.1:0-15590 GCA_910591765.1 Ambispora leptoticha | reverse complement strand
ATAATTATAAGTTATAAAATTAAAACTTATTCATATCACATTTTATCTTATTTACAATCATTAATAAAATAATCTTACAAACTTATTTTAATTTCAGAATCAGAAGAAAATAGCAATTCTTCAGATTTAAAAGAAGATATCCAGACTGATTTAAAAAATAATAGTTAAATCAAAAAAAAGATAATAATTAAATAGCTTAATTAAATAATTTAAACAATCTTATTCAAGTTCTTGAAGCATTTACTAATTAAATAGCTGATCAAAATATCTAGTCTATAGAAAAGATTATTATTTCTATTAGAAAATATTAAGAAAATAATCAAGACCTAACCAAATAGCTAAAAGACTTTAATATTATTATACAAGCTAATAAAATTACTGATATCAGAAAAGTACAACTAGTTAAAGAATATTTAAAAGATACTGCTATCTTATAATATGATGAAAGAGAAAGAAATAATATCACCTAACTAACTACTTGAAATAATAATCAAGATCAATTATATAGTTTCTTTAATATTATTATACAAGCTAATAGAATTACTGATATCAGAAAAGTACAACTAATTAGAGAATATTTAAAAGATGCTGTTATCTTATAATATGATGAAAAAGGAAGAGATAATATCACCTAACTAACTACTTGAAATAATAATCAAGATCAATCATATAGTTTTTTTAATATTATTATACAAGCTAATAAAATTACTGATATTAAAAAAGTACAACTAATTAGAGAATATTTAAAAGATGCTGCTATCTTATAATATAATGAAAAAGAAAGAGATAATATTACCTAACTAACTGCTTGAAATAATAATCAAGATTAATTATATAGTTTTAGTTATCAATTTGTAATTCATTTTCATACTTAAGAAAGAATTGATTAATAGCAAGATAAAATTGAAATCTTGTAATAAATTAGTATTATAGAAGAATATATAGATAAATTTATCAATCTACTTTATAAAGTAGATTCTAAAAATAAATATTCAGAAGAATATAAGATCCAAATCTATAGAAGAGAATTAAAGTTAGAGATTAGAAAATGAGTTCAGATCTTAGCTAATGAAACTTTTCTAAATATGATACAAGTCGTAAAGAATATAAAGAAAGCAAATGCAGATTTATTCACTTATAGATATCACTAATCTCAAATCCAGATAACTCAATACTAAATACTATTTTAATAGCACTTTAAGATCTTAATCAGCAAATAAAAAGTATTGAAATCAATAAAGAATTTAATTACACTAGAAATAACTTAAATTATAGATCTAATAATCAAAATTCAAAATCAGTTTCTATTTGCTATAATTATAATAAGCCAGATCATATTTGTTCTAATTATTCTCAGTTATAATTATATAGGAATAATTAGAATAACTTTGAAAATAATCAATAAAGAACAAATAAAAATAATTAGCAATAAAATAATATATTATTAAATTAGATAAATACTGGCAATAATCAAAATGTAAATAATAATCAAAATATATTACTAGTTCAAATATAAGCTCTTACTGATAGTATTTAAATATTAATTGTCAAATTAGATAATATAAATTTATTACTTGATATACATAAATACTTGGCTACTGAAAGAAAATCTAGAAATTCCAGAACTATTCCTTATAAAACCAGATCTGTAAATTAATTCTATAAAGAAATAGTTGAAAAAAATAAGAAATCAAATAATAATAAAAAAGATAAACAAGAAGATATTTCTAAAGTTATTCTTGATTAGAATATAAATAATGCTAAATTATCTAAAACTCTTAAAAAAGAACTTATCAAGAAAACTATTCATAAAAAGAAAAGCAAAATTACTTTACTTGTATTCACTATTATGACTAAATTCTATGATATTCTAAAAGACTTAGCTTAACAAAAAGTAAATATAACTATTGTTCAACTTATTCAAATCTCCTCTTTACAAAGAACTTAACTATCAAAAGGAATATATCAAGCTATAGCACTCAAGTTGAAAAAAAAAGAAGAGTATTGCTTAGACAAAAACTCAAAATCATATCTGCTTAGTATAAAGCAAAAGTTAAAAAGAATATTATTGATTTAATTATTAATACTGATATCTTTGAATATGTTACTATATATAACTTTATTAAAGATATAGAATTAAAAATATAATACAGCTCAAATATTTCTATATCAGATATAAATAAAGTATTAAAATAATCTCTTGAAGTAATTGATAACTTACTTTTGAATATTAATAGAATTATAATTCCTATTGAAGTAAATATTACTAAAGCTAAAACATATTTAGTAATTATTGAAATAGACTTTTTAAATAAAATCAAAACTAATATTGATATCAGAAAAGAATTATTAACTTTTAAATATAATGATCAGAAAGAAAAAGTACTAATTAAATTTATCCATGATGATAGAGAAGAACTAATATTTGAAAATATCAGTTCTGAAGAAGATAAGTCAGAATAAGATTCTGAAAGTGAATTTGAAAAATAGTACTTGGAAAAAAGACTTTTCTCATATAATAATATAATAATTAGAATACTGTATCTTCTAAACAACAAGAATTTCAAGATGATAATAGTATTAAAATCATTATCAAAAAAGTTTGAACTTCTGTTAAAACTCCTAATTAAAGTTTAAGAGATATTAACTTTAGAGAAATACCTTTTTAAATTATTCAGAATGTTAAAAAGATTTATAAAGTACAAGTCTATCAAGAAAAAATCAAAATCAGATAGAAGAAATATATTTAAGAAGATTTCAAGTAACTTGACAAAAAGTTCACACAAAAATATAATTGAAAAATTGATAGTTATTTGATTAACAAGAATCAAATAGTTAATGCTAATATTATAGAAATCTTTTTATATCTGATTACTAATGTTACTGATACTATAATAATCTTGCTAACTAAATAATAATCAAAATTTATAAATCTTTTCATATTAAATTCAAGACAAATAAAGACTGGATTAATGAAGCTAAATAATAACTCTTTATTAATAAAAGTATAAAATAAAGCTTTAATTTATATTAAATTGCTTTATGACAAATTCATCCTAACTCTTAGATTAAAAGATGCTAAGAATATAAAAAATATATAAATAAATATTATATTAGAATATATTTTAAAATGAATAAAGAAAAAGTAATCACTTGTAACAATTGTATCAAAGAAAAATAACTGAAACTTCCTGCTTGCTCTCAATATGATGAATATAATAAATTCAGAGGAATGTTTGTTACTAAAAATTATGAAAAAAAAACACTTCTGTATTTATGAACATTAATATATTTATTAGTTTAATTATGAAGAATAAAAAAAGAATATCAAGATAATTAATAAGCTTAAAGAAAGAGAAATACTATTAGAAGTTTATGATAAATGTAAAGAAATTGGCAAAGCAATTCTATTTTACTTTATATATAAAGATAACTATGTTTAAGAAATTATCTATAAGAATTCTATAGAAGTTTCAGCTATTGAAATATTCTAATATATTTATCAATAACTTAGTCCTAATCAAAAATAATAACTTGCTCACTTGAATTATATTAATATTAAATTTTGTCAAGAATACTTAATTTCTTATAATAATAATAAATATAATAATTGTATATAATTTGAGCTTTTAGTTAAAGTAGATAAAGAAAAATATCCTATAGTTTTGGAACTGATTCCAGAAGAAATAATAATCAGTAAATTAATTAAAGAAATAAATTATATTCCTATTTCAAACTAATCTTACTATAATAATATAAATTTCTTTAATTTTATAATTTTTCAAACTTGAAAAATTCAGCTAATCAGTAGATTTTTAAAGAATATGTGAGTTTGAATAATATAATTAGTGTATCAGTTATGAATTTAATTATAATTTAATAATATTTTTGCAATATTTCTATAATATTTTAGTAATATTTCAAGATTATAAATAAAGAATTAGTCCTGAAATTAATAATAGTTCACAAATAGATCAATAATAGTTTAAAAATATTCTAGAAATAGTTTAGCAACATATTTAATTTATTTTTATTATTTATTTTTTCTTTTTAAAATATATATCTTATCTTTTTATTTTATTTTGTTATTTATATTATTTTATAACTTATCATATATATCTTATCTCTTTATTTTACTTGTTTATTTATTAATCTTTTGTCTTAAAATTTATAATTATAATCAAGAATAGTAAATAAGTTTGGATAGAAACTTGTAAATCTCAAAAATATATAAATATCTCTGTTCTGAAATTTGAAATAAATATACTTAAATAGTAATAATTCAATTGTCTTTTAAAATACTTGAATTATACTTATCTTATAATTTTTTTTTGATTTTTACTTTAATATCTTGTTTTTATTTATTTCTTTTATCATAATAGATTATATTCTGATTATTTATAAGTTTTTTTTGTCTGAAAAGCTTAGATAGTAAATGCTCTTTACTTAAAATAAGCCAAGTATATTTATTTAATTTAGAAGATTCTTGTAAGCTTTTCCATATATAAAAGCTTAGTTTGATATTTATTGTCTTAGAATTAGTATTTATTGCTTTAGTTTTTATATTTATTGTATTAATATTGATATTTTTACCTTGATTATAAGCATCTGTTACTTTAATTTTTGATATTTATTCTTAATTTAGTATTCATGATTATAACTTCATTTTTATATTTTTATTTTATTTTATTTTTATCTTGTATTAATATAATACTCATAAGTATTGGCACTAGAAAATCTTTAGAATAATTATTATTCTCTTAATCTTTATAAATAATTCAGTTTTCATTTTCAAAACTTATTATAAACTATATTCATAATAAAACCTATCTTCTAAAGTATAGTTTGTAATATCACTATTATATATTTAATATTTAATATATTTTATTTTTTTATTTTTCTATTTAAATATATAATTTTTTAATAAATTTAAGAATTATTAATAATATTATAAGATAATTTAATTTAATAATTCTTATTAAATATAGTTATCTCTCTATATAAGTACTCTTCTTCTTCTATAATCATAATCTTTATATAATTGTATAACTTTGTATATTCAAATTTTTTACAATTACAATACTATTTATAATCACTATCACAAGATTTCTTATAACTAAGCTATATATTTATATATTGATATTAATCTCTTTATAATTACAAAATTTATGATTAATCAATTAGAAAAAAATATAATTAATCAAAAAATTTGATTTTTTAAATAACTACAAGATAATTTAAAATATATTTATATACTGATCAAGAAATTAGATTTGAATCAGAATGGAAATTAGAGATGTTTTAGTATTATTACTTTACTGAAAGAGAATTAGTTTATTTATTGATTCTCTAAAATTCAGTTTATTTTCATATATCTTTTGTATTATATTTGTATAGCTTGGCTAAATTAAAAAGATCTTGTCATTGATACTATTATTATTATTATTATTATTATTATCATTATTATTATTATTATTATTATTGCTATTATTATTATTATTATTATTATTATTATTATTATTATTATTATTATCATCATATTATGATTATTATTATTATTATTATAGCTATTATTATTATTATAATTATTATTATTATTATTATTATTATTATTATTATTATTATTATCATTATTATAATTATTATTATCATTATTATAGCTGTCTCATTATTATTATTATTATTATTATTATATTAGTTAAATCTTAAATAAAATATTAATAAATTATTATTAATGATAATTTAAAATAATAAATTTATGAATTTTCAAATAAATATATTAATTATACTCAAGCTCAAATTATCTAGCATTTTAATAATAAAAATCTCTTACTTAAAGAATTCTTTTACAAAAAGAAAAATAGCTTGCTATTATATCTAATAGCATTACTTAAAAAATATATCACTATTATTTATTAAAGTTTCTATTATTTAAGTAAGCTATGGATTTGTGAATAAAGAGTATAATAATAATCTAATTAATTATTATTAAATTATTGATTAAAGAAAAAGTTAAGAAATTTACAAGAACTTTTAATATTGAAGAAAATATAGTTTTCTCAAATAAATGAATTAACAAGTTTAAAAAGTATAATAATTTTTATATTTATCAGATATATAATAAAGTAGCTAGTATTCTATTGGAAATTCTATCTGCAGAATGACAAAAGTTACAAGAACTTCTCAGTTATTGTATTCTTGACTGTATTTATAATATCAATAAAATAGATTTATTTTATTATATAATACCAAATCAAACTCTTTCTATAGTACTAATTTATGATTAAAAAAAAGTAAGTTAAAATTTAATTAAAATACTTTACTAAATATATATTCTTAATTTAAAATCAATTTTTAGAATAAAATAAGTGTTATAATTTTATTAGAAGCTAATACTTCTAAAATATACAAACTAAAATCTTGAATAATTAGAAAATTAGCATGACTAATAATGAAAGTTACAATTAGTTACAATTCTATTACAATTCTCTGATTGGCTATCATAACTTTATCATAATTTTCTGATTAACTATCGCAAGTTGCAACTAGTTAAGAAGCTATCTTTAAATATAATCAAGATATTTGTGATATATTAATCTGAATTCTCTTCTAGTTATCTATTATGCAAATTCTAAGATCTGAATGTATAGTAATTTATTTAAAGAATAACTTCAAAACTTAATGAATACTTTCAAATTAAAAATAAAAAAATTCTATTTTTAATCAATAATACTGCTACTTATTTTGATTTAAATTCTGAAAAAGTAGAAGAAGAAAGTATATTTATATAAAATAGTTATTATTTGTTTCATATCAAAATTGCTTTTTTATAATTAAATATAATGATATACTTGTAACCTATAGATACTGACATTATCAAAAGCTTTAAGAATAAATATAAAGCTTTATATTATTATCATATTTTAGCTTAATTTGAAGCTGACAAGAATATCAATAAGTAAGTATTATAATATTAATTTTTAATCACTAATACTTATATTTTTCAATTTAAAGATATAAATTAGATATCAAATATGTAATAAATTATATAATAGAAAGTTAAAATATTATAAGTCAAGATGTCATTATTAATTATTAAAAAAAAATAGGAATTTTATCAATAATAGAAGATAATAACATAGTTCTTGCTACTTAAATTCAAGACTATACTAATTTATTAGATTATAATGATCTTGATATTATTCTTCAAGAATTACTTACAAAAAATAATTCTTTTATAACCAACTTTTTTTATGATCTTGATAAAGTAACTTTAATTAAAGAAGTTTTAACTGACAAATAAATTATTATTATTATTCAACAAGAAGAACAAGATCAAATTAAATAAGATTTAGATATATTAAATAAAGAACTATCTATTATATCTATATAACAAGTATATAATACTTTGCAAACTTGATCAGCTTTTTTTAAATAACAAGAATCTTCAGATTTTAATATGAATGATATTAAAATATTCAAAAAGTATAGTAAAATTATTGATAAATATTAGTAAATTCAAAAAAATAACATTCAATTACTAGTTATTTTCTATCTCAAAATACTAAATAAGATATATATTATTAAATAAAGCTATTTTAAATTTAATTATATTTTTATATATTTATATCTCTATATAATCACATCTCTATATAATCACGTTACTTTAGTATGATCAACTGCATGCTTATAAAGAGAAATGACTATAATAAAATTTTATAATATATAATATAAATTTAGAATTTATAAAGAATTATAATATAAAAATTTTGTATTTATTATTTACTTAATTTATGATAAATTGCAAAGATTTTTAGAGATTTTCTTATAAATCAGATATTTATTATATATAATTATATAGATAATTTTAAAAATTTATAAAAATTCTTTTTATATAAAATAAATATTAATATTAATAAATAAAAAAATCTATTATTATATTTATTATTTATTAAATATTTTATAGTAAAATTAATAATTTTTAGTTTATTAATATATATTTTCAAGAATAAATAATCAAAAAATCTAGAATTTTAATAAATCAAAGAGTAAATTTCTTTATATTTAAGTATAAAATAAATTATATTTCAAAGTTTATTATATAATAAAGTATCCAAGAAAAATATAAAAAAATATTAATATATTTTAAAATTTTATATTAAAAATTTAACTTTTTAATTAATAATATAATAAAATATCTAAAGAATTACTTATATTTAATATCTATCATTTTATATATTTTATATGAAAGTTACTTATTTTTGAAAATTACTTATTTTGAAGATATATACAGTATATATATATATATAATTATGATAATATATTATATATATTTTTAATATTTCTAATATATATAATATTAATAACTAGATAATATTATATATTCAATAAAAAACTTATTTTATACATGTATATATATAGTTATCACAAAAAATAATATTCAAATTTTTTAAAAAATAAAATTTTGAATTTATTTTATTTTATCTTATAAATGTAGAAATATTTTTTATCAATTACTAATATATTAATTCTTTATATAACTCTAATATTACTTTGATTTCTTAAAATATTCAGCCTAAAATCTCCTTAAAAGCCAAGATATCAAATTTTCTTCAGAATAATCTTGAGCTTTTACATGATTCTTGAGAAGCTTTTACATTTTAAAATATTATTCTCCAATAATTTAAAGATGTTTTTATGAAGAAAACACAATATTCATTAATTTCTCTATTTAATTCTATTCATAATTTCTTTCCCTAATGTAAATCAAGTTTTATTTTTTTGAAACATCATGTTTTCTCAAATCAATGAACAAATTATATTATGAAAAGAAATCAAATTATCTTATAGAATCTTCAGATAAGATTTTGCATGAATTTTTTATTACCAATATTATGAAATAATTTAGGATATCTTTTTTTGCTTCTTGTATAGATGCATTTTTTTAAAAGCCTATGATCTTCCAGAGATCATTACACTATCGGATTACAACACATTTTTTTGATTTGAGAGAGCATGATGTTCAAAAAAAATAAAACTTGATTTATATAAGGGAAAAAAATGAAATAAATTCAAATAGAGTAAATCAGCACCAAAGCAAGCTGTAATGAGCAAATTATATTAAGAAAAGGGATCAAATTACCTTAAAGAATCTTCAGGTAAGTTTTTGCGCAGATTTTTTATTACCAATGTCATGAAATGGCTCGGGATGTCTTTTTTAGTTTCTTGCGTAAATGCATTTTTTTCTTGATGGTTATAAGCTTATGGTCTCTCAGACAGTGGTAAATTTTTGTTTTTCCTGTTTCTTTTGTACTTGACAAGAGATCATTATACTCTAAACGGGTTACGTCACATTTTTCTTGCAACTTGCTTGACACTCATAACTTCATAAAAATCACTATTTTTATTTATCCTTGTCAAAGATGGCCTACTGATACACCTAAAAAATTTCACCTAGTGTATGTTTAAAAGTAAAAGAAAATAATAAAAAAAAATTAGGGTTAACAATAACAAAAAATGGGAAAACGCGACGCATATGTTACACATGCAAATCGGGCGTTACTTTTTGTGGCGACACATATATTCGAGCGAAAATCCAGCTCCATAAATTATCAATGAACTAAATGTTCGTTAGAGTTATTGTCAATAAAGGTAACTCGAAATGGGAAATTATTAGCGTGATGCGAACGCGTAGTGTCCAATAGATGACGAATAAAATAAATTCATCCTTCCAGAGCTTGTTGTGTATAGCTTTTTTTTTAAAAAAAACAGAGTTTTACAATTTACCAGGTTAATCATAAAATAAAATCTTCTTTCATAATTCATTTCTTTTCATCGTTTGTATTTGTATAGCTCATAACAAAAATAACCTAGAAGTTCGAATATAAATGACCTAGATCAGTTAGTTTCCAACAATGCAGCACAACACCAAACATAAATTTTTCGTTGAATAGAGACACGAGAAAATAGCAATTTTAAAGATTATACATGTAATATGTGGAGTATATAAATTTGAACTTAGTTTATCCAAGAAACGATACAATTATATAAATTTTGACACTTTAGTTACATAAGTTCGAAATAATACATGTATTGCCAAAAATATTAATGAAAGCAAGTAACTAATATTTAATTATAATGGTAACAAAAAGTAAAATAAAAATACATGTACTCCAATAATTTATAACGGAATTGACGGTAACATTACATGTTTTGAATTTCAAAAACTTCATATTCTTCTACTTTAAAAGCATGTCGAAGGCCTAAACTATTTTCATCCCATAGATCTTGAGTGTTATAGTAAGAATATTGATACCAGCTCGATTGATTTTGATCACAGTTGCTACTAATAAATAAATCGTTATAAAAATAAGGACCAGTCTGAGCCTGATAAGGGTTATATGCTATTTGATTTCTTGAGTTGTTGCGTGAAATTTTTGCACTTTTAACATCGTTTTTATCAAAGGAAAATATAAATGCATCAGGCGCATTAAGATAACTATAGTTATTACTATTGAGAAGATATACACTTCTATTGACATCCCTTTTGATAGGACTTCCGCGCCAACTAGTAGGATTATAACCGCCAATGATTTTTCCAGTTTGATTTATTTTCACCACTACCACCGTTCCTGTTAAAGTCCCGCAAAGCTCACAGAATTTTATGGCTTCAAAACCATCACGGCTACCACGATAAAGGAGTTTAAATTTATATCGCGAATTGTGAGATTCTTTGGAGTTATTTTTTTTATCAATCCATGAAGAAATTAATTTAGTGTGTTTAAAATTAATAATGTCAGATTCAATTGAGCCTGAACGTGGAGGTAAAACTTTAATAGGTTGTGGGGTCAAATCTTTAATATGATAACTCAAAATTTCCGTTTTCATATCCTTCGGGAGGATTTTCCTATAAGGCAATATTTTTTCGAAATAATCAACGGCTGAGATATCGCTATATCGAATCAATGGGACACACTGATGAAGAGTCTTTTTGAGAGCGGCAAAATCTTCAGACTTCCATTCCATTACAGGTCTCTTAGGTAAGTTCAAAGTGTTTCCCTTACCCCATTTGATAATTGAATTCCAGATTTCAATTTCATCCATAGCTAGATCATCGCATTTGAGCATGGACACGAGCACTGATTCTTCCAGAGATAAAAAATCACTAGCTTCGAAGATTATATGAGGTTGTTCGCTGATTGTTTTAAGACAATACTCGTTTAATCTCTTAAATGATTCGTGAAGCGAAACGGTATGCATAATCTTTACGAGATTTTGTTCAATCCAAGTGAACTTTTTTGTAATTAAAATATTCTGCGCACCATGAATTAATTCGTAGATTTCTAATTCATCTGCGGCAATGAGTAAACTTAAAACATCATCTCCGCTTTTTGTATTTAGATCAATTACGCTGGTATATAAATACCTATCATGTATATTGATATAAGGATTTAAATTCATTATATTATAAAATAAAAATAAAATCATATACATACTTGAGCATAAGCTCAAAAATTTGCGGTGAAATATTTGGTTTCTTAAAAATCATTATTTCACCCTCCTTCTTTGCCCAATCATTTGATAATGCACGACGAAAATACGGAGAACGTGCACGCAGAATAAGAGAGTGTGCTTGAAATGTTTTTGTATTTTTATTTTCCCCAGCAATGATACTAATATTATATTCGTCCGAGTTTTGTAAAAGCTTGGTCAAATCTTTTATAAGATTTTTTGTAAATTCAGTCATGATTTTTGTACGTTCGTAAATGACGATAAAAAATCGGTATATGTAAATGAATACTATTACGCCACCTCCTAAAGATTTTATATCTAAAAATAGGGTGCAACAAAATGGTGGGGAAGGTTTGACCGGATGATTTACAAGAAGAGGAGCTCTCTAATCGTTCTAAAGACTTCCTGTGGTAGTTTTTACGAAAACTAACTATAAGGAGTAATAAAAGGGGTTTGGGGAATGATCACGAAATTAGGTGTATATCTGCTTACTAACAAAAGAAATTGACACCGCCAACAAACAAAGAACCCAAAATTAGGCACAAAGCAATTTCAACAATAAAGCAATTAATCAAATTCAATGGTTGGACTTATCCAAATGCCAACAAACAAACAAATATAGCTTATTTAAAATGGAGTTCTTCCACTATCAATTTATGTTAGGCACAAAAGAAATAAAAGACACTTGCACGCAAGCTTTAAGAGTGAGTAACAACAATAGGATATTTACAAGCAAAATAGTTTTCTCAAGCTAACTTTTTGTTGTCCTGTTCTTGTTTAGAAGACAAGAAATTGCCTCTATATACATATGGGCCTTTACAGAATTAATAATGGTAAGTTTCTATTATATGTTTTGGCGTTTGTTATGCGTCTCGATCTAACGTCAAAGATATTCCAAAGACGTGTAATTACATGCTTTACTGTCATTTCTTTGTTTAAAAGACATTATAACGTTAGAGGAGAATAAAGTAAATAGAAAAATTAAAGTAAAAAAATTAAAGAACTTAAGAAACATTATCAAGCATTAATTATTGTTGCGAAGTGTCAAATGTCAATTACGATAGTGGCTAACACAAAGCGTCAACTGTTGTTTCGAAGCGTTAAATGTCAATTACTGTGAAATCTATTATTACGAAATGTCAAACGTTAATTATTGCAAAAGCTATTATTACCAAGTTTTAGATATCAATTGTTAAAGATATTCCCGAAACGTCAAAATATTGACTATTACGTTAACGTTAATATTAATATTAATGAGCCATTATTAACGTTAAACGTAGATTGTTACGAGAACAGTAACGATTTTCACGCTAAAGGAATTACGAATTTTAAATGTTACTACGGTGACTGCACATGTCGATAGTTTATTTAATTAGATGCGTGACTACTTGGTGTATATACATGTACATTTAGGCCGCTTCGATACTTTTAAACTAGTATATCTCGTTAATTAAAATAATGCACTTGTTTAATATAAACTCTCATTTTTTTAATATAATTAAAATTTTATTATAGACAAAAAAATTCATACGTAATATTTTTAGAAAAAGTAGCTTCATCGAAATTATTTATATAATCAATATAAATAGTTCTTACTCTGCATTTTCATACAGAAAAATATTTAAATACCAATCCCTAAATTGAGCCTTTTCAATTTGTTTGGAAAAGTTGATTTCTTCTATACACATGTACTGTACTTATCTGTCTTGATAACTTTTTGTAATTACCAAATAAATTCCATAGTCAGTAATTATAATAAGCATGATGGATTTTTTTGACTTCATTTAAACACAAGTTTCTGCATTCAAAAATGCTGATTGAACATTCAAATAATACATATTTTAGTTATTAATCTTTGGATCAAATTCAACAAGCTCTTTAAAAAAATAATAGGTAATGTTTATCATGCTATGTTGGTTAGTTTTTATTCAAGATAACATAATAAATTTGAAAAAGGGGCAATGAATTTTCCTAAATATCACTGTCTCTTTTTTATTCAATCACTTTATTAAATTGATCAAAATTCATCCAATCTGATTTCTTAAGCTTGGAAGGCAGATTAATTTAAATGAATATTTTGACTTTCTGAATTTCAAATAACTTAATAATATTTTTAATTGGCATAATTATAACTTGTTCAATCTCAAGTAAAATTAATCCAACTGACTGGTTTGTTCAATTTTAACTGTATGAATTTTATTATCTGTTTGAATAGTCCAGTTTTCTGAACTTTACATTTTGCCAAATTGTAATAGTCACTTTCCATAAGTTATTTATTATGCCTCTAATAAGTGATTCATGAAATTACATAATTGAACAAATAGAATTGCTTTATTGGCTTTGATTCCTCAGTATCTTTATTATATTTTATCAAAAATATCTTGCCAAATTTATTCTTGTTTCAGACAAATAGATCTAAGTAATCTTTCATAAAATTATTGAATTTTCTTCTTGTTCTTTATCAAAATATCTGTATGAAATTTTGTCTTTAGTTTCTATTTCTTCATATTGATAATAGAATCCTTTTTTGATTGATCTGTTCTTTTATTTCTTTTTCTATTTTATTTATTTTCTTAGTATTTATTTATTTATTTATTATAATAGAAAAGTTATTTATTTATATGTTTTTTATTATATTCTTTACTATTTTCTTCTATTTCTTTATCACTTTTTTTGTCTTTTCATGTAGTTAATTAATATATTAAGCTATTTATTATTTAATCTAAATATATTACTAAATTCTTGAAATTTAATCTTTGTTTTATTTTAGATAATTAGTTATTATTAATTATAATATAATAAAATATTACTTATATTATTATAATATTAATTAAGATAATTTTATTTTGTATTTTAATAAATAAATTATTAACTACTTCAAGCAATACTTTCTTTTTATTATTAATATTAATTATTAAATATATTAAATATTACATTTTTAACTAAATTAATATTTATTTATTAATAATATTTTTATATTTTTTACTATTATATTATAATATATAATAATAAAATTTTCTTAGCTAAATATATTTTTTTATTACTTAATTTTTTAATATCTCTTACTAATTTACTTTTTAGTTTTGAAATTATATTTAGAAGTTAACTTGTAAAGATATTTATTTTTAATTTATAATTATTTAATTATAAAATAAGATAATAATACTAAAATTAATATTAAATAATTATATTACTTTTCTTTTTCTTTATTACTTTTATTAATTTTAATTTAGTAATTTTTATTTTTATTTTTATTTTTCTTCTTCTTATTATTATTTTTCTTTTTTCTTTTTTATTTTTATTTACAGTAGTAGACATAAGTAACCAATCCCCTACCATTTTCCAAAATTATAATACAATAGTATTTTATTTTTTTTTTCAAGAAAGAATAATACTAATACTAATCAATACTACTATTTTGAATCAGTGAAATCATTTTAAAGGGGCTGGGTAACAATCAGATTTTTATATCTCCAAAAAATATCTTTATCATTATATAAATGATATGAAATAGTTTTTTTGCATCAATATCCAAAGAGACCAAAGCTCAGTTTTGAAAAAACAGCTTCTTATGTTGGCTGTAATAAATCTATGGTGATTTATTGGGTCAAAAGATATCAAGAAAATAAAGATCTAAGTAACCAAAAAAAGTTAGATCAGAAATATAATACAAGTATAGTACAAGATAAAAAAATTATAACTTGGATAGAGAATAAATACAATATAACATCTAGTAAAATACAGTAATGACTTGAGTGTCAAGATGTCAAAGTTAGTTCATGAATAGTTAGGCAACATCTTGTTATATCAGAAGCAAAATATTTGAATGAACTTCAAAAACTATTACTTACTGAAAAATATCAAAAAAAATGACTAACATAGACAAGATAATATCAAGACTTTGACTGGAATCAGATTATTTTTACAGATAAAAGTATCTTTCAATTATATTATTACCATAGTGATATAAAATTCCTTAATTCCTTAATTTTTCCCTAGTTGTGGAATATTACATTTTGTTATAATTTTATTTATTTCATAATTATTCTTATTTTCTATATCATTTATTACTATATTTA
>CAJVPS010001436.1:0-15591 GCA_910591765.1 Ambispora leptoticha | reverse complement strand
AAATTCCCACTAATTAAACATATTCATGTAGATCACTTAATTTTTTTAGAATGACAACATTAACATATTTTTTATTCATCCTTTAGGTTATTGGCTTTAAAATGAGTATAGGCGCCAGGTAGCACTACTGTATGTATAGCCACCCTGCTATTATAGAAAGAAAATATGATTCGGATCGGGACAGAATTAAGTGAAGCAATGACATGCACCACTTGCATTGTCGATCTTTAATCATGCAATTCTCAATTACAAATGATCCAATAAGTAATGGATAATATCGGTTTATAGATTGTTAAAAATGACCTGATATTACAAAACATCATCTTGTATAACCATCTATACTTTAATTACATCATTAATTCATTATGACATTGTATTAATCAAAGTAATACAATAATCAATTTCAATATTATTTCATGTCTCTGCTATCTTTTTTCATAAATCATTCTTATTGGTAATTATATCCAGAAGTTCATGAAGATAAAAATTCACTTTTTGCCAGAGATTTTCAATAGAATTTAGATCAGATGATTATGATAGCTAGCTTAAATCAATTACGGCTAATGAATTCTATAACTATCAAACTTGCTGATGATTGTAAAAAGAAAGTAAATTTGTCTGTAAATATTAATAAATTAAAATTGGATATTTAATATAGTCACATGATTATTAGTGAATCATTTTATTATTTTATTTATAACATATTTAAGATCATTATTCTATTAAAAAATAATATCATTTAGCTTTAAATTATATAAATCTAAAAAGAAAAATAATTTATTTGAAAAGAATTTGCTAATAATATTCATCATTCATTATTTTAATAATTTTACAAAGATAATTAGTATTCTAAATATTAAAATATTTTTATATTATTATATTATCATCATTAAACTTCATTATAGATTGAATATGTAAGCTTTTTAATAAATTATTTTATCTTTTTCAATAATATTAACATTTATCAGATCTAAATTTTGATTCATTAGATTATATAACTTTATTAAGTTTTCAATTTTTATAAAAGTCAAGTTATTTTTGATAATATATATCTGATAAATATGACTTTTTTCACTTTATCTATGTTATCAAATCATTATTATGCAATTCTTTACATATTATACTTATATTTATATCAAGTTCTTCATTAATTAATAGGAATTTTTAAAGTTGAACGGTTATTTAGAACATTCATCTATTATAATTTGATAAATAAGAATTTATTTATTATATATAATAAGTTTTTGGAAATAATTAGTTTGAGATTTATTTGGGATATTATTAGTTTCCTTAGCTTTTTTTTTAAGTCACAATGATGAATATTGAAGTGATGAATAATTTTATGAGCACTATAATCTTCATCAAGCAATACAATTGCTTGAGCACATTTTTCTAATGTGAGTTGCACCATTTTCTTAGAAAAGTCTAAAAAAATATACAAATTGGAGATATTTTTTATTATCATGATTTTTTGTGATTAATAATTAGCAATGTAAGTGGTGCATACCGTATAAATAAATCATATTGACTCACAAAATAGAGCATTGCGTCATAATACATGTGAAAAATAACGCGCGATTTATTTCGCGAAAATACGGAACCATGACTAATAATACATGCGCGTGTTTTGTCTATTTAACCAGCTAAAAATTTCGTATACAACTGTTGATCTTTAAAAAGAGTCGATTTACTCAAAAGAAAAAAATGAAGATCCTCACCAAAGAAGAAGAAAAAGGTATCAGTGTTTAAGTGAATCACAAGTAAAATCTAATAAAACTAATGCAGTTTGCAAAAAATAGAGCATTACGATTACATTATTCGCCAAGGACTACAAAAAGGTCTTGTTGGGTTAGGCGCTGGGATCGGTCTATCATTTATTGGACAAAAATACTGGCCGCTTTATCGCTCGTCCACTCTTCAACTGAAAGCTTTTCTCGTTAGCTCACGTGAGTTCTTTCGCTTCTCTTTTACTTTTGCTATTACTTTTGACTTAACCACAAAGTAATTGTCGAATTATTATTATTATAGTCGCAACCGCTGTATTCATAATTGCTACTGAAAAAGCTTCACTCGACTTTGAACGAAAAAAATACGGCGAATACAAAGAAAACAAAACACGCAACGAGAACTATGTTACCATATCGCGTAAAGACACGATGAAAATATGGTTTAGTGAGCACAAGTGGCCTATTGTTGTTGGAACTTGGGGATTGGCAATGGCTGGTTCAATGGCTTCGCTGTATCGAAATCAGTATGCTTCTATTTGTTTGTCTTCCTGTTTGTCTTTCGTCAAATTGCGTTACTTGTAACCAAATTATTAACTATGGAATTGCTAAAAAAAATTTGGTATGTAGATATTTAACCACCGCTCAAAAAATGGTTCAGGCGCGTATGTACGCACAAGGCGTCACAATTATCGTTGTGTTGGCCGCCGCAGCGTTTAGCGTGAATACGAGCAAAGATCCAGATGGATTCCAGGAATGGAAAAATATGGTTAATGAGGAGGAAAGACGGATTAACAAAATTTCTTCGTCGCCGTCATAAAAATATAATTAAGATAATAGTGTTTTCATGGTTTTATTTTACTTGTAATAATACCTTCATGTACTTTTAAATAAATAAATAAATAAATAAGGCTATTGATATCACAAACTTCCTTTTTTATATAGCAAACATTAATTGTTTGTTTTTATCTCATCCGTCGATCAGTGTATAAACTTTCTATATTAAAAGTGTTCAGACGCAGTTTCATTACTCGTTGAAAAGAAAACTCGCAGCCAAGTCCGGATTACCTCCTGCTAGATCTAAAAGTTGGATAGCTTGTTCACGAGGTATTCCCAACGAGACCAATTTCAGAATATCTGTTTCAGGATATTTTGATTGTGCTATATTTACAATTTTTTTTGGATTTCAAAGAATCAATAATCAATAAACCAGGTACATAAATGTATATAAGCAAAAAAGAGCAAATGAAATTTTTTTTATCCTACTTGTTCCCGCAGTAGCAGACGATAACGGAACAGAAGAACCACTAATTGGTATTGACGTACTACTTGATGTTACCGTTGTATTCGAGTTTGTTTGGGTATTGCTAGTGTTAACACCATTACTTGTAGAAGCAGTAGTCGTGGTGGAGGTGGCGGTACTAGTGCTAGTTGACGCCTCGATTAATGGTATAGTTTCGTCGGCGATTTCATCCATTCGTGCACTTTCTGGTAACTCGTGCTCGGGTAAAAATGGTACTTCTTTTTCATTGATAATTAACACGTTTCTCTTCAGGTCGATGCAAGCCTTTTTATGAATTTGAAATCACAGATTAGTGGAAACACTAATAAATCCAATGAATTAAAAAAAAATAAAGACGAACTTGATGACGTTTTAACATGTCCAGTCCAAACAACAATTCCACACCTCGTCCCTAATAATGATAAAATACCGCATGAATCCACATCTAATAATAAAAATACAATCAATAAAATCAAACCAACCTCCATTATCGTAAAAGAACAAGCCAAAAATAAATCAGTGCCCACACGAATTTGTGCGCTGTGCACACGCCCAATAATCTTTGCTGTGCCAACTCCTTTCGCGACACCGGCAAATTGTGTGTCTACCAGTCTCATAATCCTGTATTTAATCAATCAGTCGTAATTGTGAGATCCAGAGTTTAGATACTAGTAGTCTATTGTTACTGGTCTATCGATTAAACTTAAGTAAAAGAAAAAAATAAAAACAAATTTAAATTACCCGCACGCTTCCGCGCATGATGGACTCACTACAATCGAATGTTATATCATTCAGTTAAATTAAGTAGCCAGGGAGTAATATAATAGATCCGATAGAAATAACGTATTGAATTCAACAAGAGCTTACATACTAATTGTTGCCTGCGCGCCAGAATCGACAAATGCTTTTACTGGGCGGCCATTCACTTCAACATTAATATACAGCATGGTGACCTAAATTATGACAATGAATTAATTATCAAGGAGGTCACCGCGCGCGAGAGATATATCTATGTTGATTTATTATAAATAACGCTTACTCTTCCAAAAGCTTCCGGCGTGTATTCTAATGCGGTTTGCAAATTTGCCATGACATTAGCTCGTCTTATCTCTTCTTCGATCCTTCGTTGTGCTTCAATGTCAAAAGGATCTGCGTTCTGCAAATTCTATTTTTTTGTATGGTAAGATTAGGTTTTCCTATTAACAGTAATACGATTGACTGATTATATGATTAATCCAAATGATTACCATTAGTTGCTCTGCTTCTTTTCGACGTTGCTCCATCTGCCTGATTAAAACGGCGAACCTATCGGGATCATTTAAAGCGGCATTTGCGAGGTCAGGTTGTGCCTAATTTTGCGTATTTTATATGATAATCAATAAATTAAGATTTTTAAGTAATAAATAAGAGTCTAAATAATAAATATTATACTTGAGATAATTGTCTCCAGAGATCAGGTCTCTCCAAGATAAGTCGCCGCATCTGTTCAACATCAGGCGCACCACTAGAATATGATCAATGCTATCATTAATATTAGAATTTCTCAACATTACATTATTTTTTTGATCCAAAGAAATAATCGTCTTACTGAACACCACCACCATCGGATGTAGAATTAGCCGGAAATTTCCTTTTGAGTAGCAGAACGCTATCCTGAATCACGCCATATTGTTCCAATGTTTTCTTTTGGTCTGGTAACTCTTTGCCGTTATAAAGAAGTATCTGATCAGAGGTTGAGATGCCTGTCTAAAAATATTTTTAAAGGAAGTTTAATTAGAACAAACTCATTAACTTAAAAGAGGCTGGTGAGTAGAGAATTTGGCATACCTCTGCTTCTATCAGAGCCTTGACGTTTTCCAACTCGATTTGCGAATCAACTTCAACATTGTGAAGTTCACCCGTTTCAGTAGTTATGGCAATTCGCATATTTGTTTAAAATATCTAGGCAAGATTAGGTATGAAGTTTAAAGTAAAATAATCACATAGATCTTTAAAGGTGACATTCCTGGTAATATTATAATCGACATGATCGGCGATATTAAAAAGTTTAATCTCCAAATGTAACCTACCCCTACAAAATGACTACACTCTCACCGGAAATTCTTCGACACTTTGAAACAATCAATAGACTTCAGCTGGATCTAGAGGCAAGTATCACAAAATTAACAAATGTCACAGAGTTATCAGAACAACAAGAAGCATCTAGCTTGATTCGTGGGGGTGTCAAAAGTTTGGGGAAACTTATCGAGGTAATGATAGTTAATTGCTCTAATTGTTTTAATTTTTGTTATGGGATGTTCTTATATTTTTTTTCTTATGAAGATAATTTCCTCTTTTCATAAGTAGGATATGAAACAACTTGCAGAAGAACAGGATCGCGATAAAGACTGTCAAGCGATTTTGCAGCGTTTACGAAGAAATGAAGATCAATATAAACAGTTGGGTTTGTCTTTTCATATTTAAATAGAGCTATTTTTTCCTTGAATTCATTGAATCCCTCTGTCTGTCAATCAGTCATTAGTTAATAAGAGTTTTTATTAATTCAATGTATATACAACAGACTTCAAGCATCTTTGCGTCGAGCGATTTTAACCTCGAAACAAAACATTGAAAGAGAGGCAAAACTACAATTGTTTGCACTTGGCGAGGGGAGAAAAGGAGAAGCGTATGAAATGCGACGTAGAAACCTCGCGTGTGTATTATATTAATTAAATATAAGCGTGATAAATGAAAATTTAAGATGCATTATTAATTTCTGTTATTTTGTCCTTTGAAGATCGGATGATTCAATATTACGTGCTACTGAAGATGTAACAAAAACGTTACAACGCACAGTACAATTAATGCAACAAGAAATCGAAAGAAGCGCTTATTCTGCAAAATCATTAGGTAACTAATTTTTCTTTTATTTTCTACTATTATTATTCTATAGATATATAATCTAAATATTATAACATAGAGGATTCATCGAGGACACTAAAAAGTACCTACAATGAATTCCGAGGATTCTCCGCGGTTGTACGTGGTTCAAAGCAATTAATCACAAAATTAGAACAAAGCGATTGGACGGATCGACTATTAATTCTGTTTGGATTGTTTGTTTTTATTCTGGTGGTTCTTTATATTTTAAAGAGACGCGTGTTAGATGTGGGTATTGGGTGGGTTACGTGGATTACTTCGTGGATTATATGAGAATACGATGTTGAAGCGCAAATATATAAGAAATCAAGTTGAAAAAGATTTTCTTTCAAATATTGTTTTATTATTTAAATTATTTTCTTTCTAATTGATCATCAAAAATGAAAAGTCAACAGGAAATAACAAACATTTAGAAATTACGGATAACGCTCAATTTTTGAACTGATCTTCCGTTACTCCTTTACCCATCGCAGCTGTCGAGGCAATTCCACCTTGTACAAGTTTGACTATTTCGTATAGCAGAAAGAAAATAATTAATAAACGAACATATATATATACTCATTAATAACAACTATTATTGAATATTGATCAAAACTTACTTAAGGAGTCATAGTAATTGGCGCCGGACCAAGTTTGATGATGCAACACTTCGACGCCATTTTCACGTTCTTGACGTTGAACGCGGCTTACATACGCTAACATACCATCTTTTGCAAAGTTACGCGCAAATACGTCTAATCACGAGAAGTTGTTTAATAAATCATATATAGCTTTAAGTCTATATTTTATTAAGAGTAGCTTAATTGGTATAATAATACTTGCCTACACCCAAGGCATTAGCATGAAGACCACCAAGCGTGATGAATTGCCATAGGAAGCCGAGTTTACCCAAATCATCGACAAAACTGCGCATTTGTTGATCTTTCAAGCCAGCTTTATAAAAAGAAATACATTAAGATTCGTTAGTTGATTATGCATGAAACTGATTAAATAACCTAAGCAACGAAAATATCTGTTAATTACCTGCATCCCAATTGAAACTAGGCGACAAGTTGTACGCCAACCATGCGTCAGGATGCTTGCTTAATACACCTAAGTTCAAAAAAAAAGAAATGAATATTAAAATTTTAACAAAGCAGATAATAGAGAAATAATTAATTTACCCTCTGCAAATTCTTTAGCCTGAGCGTAGATTGGACTCTTTGTTTCCATCCACAACAAATCGCAATATGGTGCAAAAGCAACACAACGCTTAATACTACATTTGGTACCGCCCTGATAACGATAGTAACCCTCACGAGTACGCGGTAAATTCCAATCCCAAAAGGTCTCAAATCCAAGAGACTTAGCAAACGCTTCGGCTTCATCGTGCGATACCTCAAAAACTTTTTCATTCCATTGTCTCAAAAGATCATTCTTATTAGGTGTATTCGATGCCTTTATTAGATCAGCAATTGCGTCACTATAGAGTTTCAGTCCGGCATCTTGCATCCATTTATTTTCAATCGCTTCTAGTTCCGAGCCATACTTTCCTTCTGCTTGTGCCTTATCCAATACTTCTACTAATGAACGAAGGTTGGGGTTTGTTGCACCGATAATGAATGAGTGATCACGGTAGTCGATATTTGAAGTGATTAGCGTAGCTGCTTCGGAATCTGTTCGTGCAACTACCAAGTTCTCAACTCCCATTATGTCAAGTTGCACGCGAATAGCGATTATACGATTAATGTGTTCCGAGATTGGAACTAGTACTTTTCCGGCCATGTGACCGCATTTTTTGGTACCTAATGGAAATTCAAAATTCATTGATTAGTTACTTTGAATATTGTATCTAATAAAGAGATAATTTATTTGCTTTACCTGGTGCCTGATCTTCAATATGGACTAAAGTATAGCATAGAGCATATAAATTAGAGGCGCCCAAATTTAAAACTTATCCTAGACCAAAATAAAAGACTTACTTCCGGCAGCACCACGTTCTACAAACATTTTAGTCAACTTCAAAATAGCGGTAATACCACCATGTCCAGTATCCGCGTCCGCAATAATCGGTCTCAGGTAATCAACAAATGGAAGTTTAGCACGAGTCGCTTTATCAACACTAAACCTAGCTTCACGCTGCTTACGATCATGAAACTGCTGGGCCATAAACAAATGCTCCACTTTATTTGGAACCGTATCCATCGGATAGTCCGCGAGGTCTGGACCAGGTTCATTAGACGTGGAAGCGGTCGATGAACACTGCCAACCAGACACGTAAACAGTCTCGAGATACTTCGCCATTTGTACCACCTGGACAGGGTCTAACGCGCCAAAAGTATGTGATGCGGTTTTGTTCTTGTGGTGACGCTCAAAGAGTTTCCATAATTTTTTTGCCTGGGTGTCGGAGGCGTATTGTTGTTTTATGGTGCCGCGTTTTGATACTATTTGTTCGGCGGTGTATGGTCGCTTTACTTTAGCGAAACGAGGGGATTGCCACCATCTTTCAACTTCTTTGACTTCATAATCAAAAGCTGCTTGTTCTTGAGCTAGAAATTCTGCACTACTCATTTTTGAGGTTAATTGAATTTTTTTTATTTTCTGCTTATATATATTATTTTTTTAACGCTGATATGTCATGTCAGATAATCTTGATTAACATAATGTGACTCAGAAAATGATGTATAAAAACTCATTTATGGTTTATCCGTTTCTAACGCTAACGCTAACGCTAACGATAAATGAAAATTGATTAAAAATCCCTTAAATCCCATGACCAGCCAGTCTAGGAAATTGGGCTTTTGCTTTTAATATTCTACAGTGTGGAAAAATCACCAAACCGATTATAATAAAAATACATGTATTTTGTTAAAAAAAATTTAATAATCGATAGTATCTCTATTACTAGCATACATCTTCGTTTCATTGATTTTACTAAACTCGGGGACATTCGATTCGAGGTAAGACTTTGCAAGACGGCTCGTATGTTTTGGATCGTGAAACCTCCATCTTCTAGGATCAGAAAGATCATATTTTATCATCTTAGACATGTCAAATGATAGCTCGATTTTATTATACTCATTATGAATAATTGGATGGGTAAGAGTATGTTCTCTTCGAAATAAGTGTTCTTGTAAGATTTTAATTAATGGTAACATTATTAAGAAAGTAGAATAATGATCTTTATTCATTATAGTTATGACATGTATAAAAATAAAAGAACTTAACAAGTCAATCAATTTTTGAATTTCTAATAAATCATTATTATTAAGGCGCAATTTTTCTATTTGTTTGATATCATAATAAAGATCAAGTAGCCAGCTTAATAAAAAATTAATTTTATCAAATCACAGTATTATTTGATATTGAATTTAATATTATTATACTTTTATCTTTAATTAATGAATTTTGACTTTAGCTATTTCAGATTATAATTCTCAATAAATTAAATTAGTTGATATTTTCAAGTTATTAATAATATCAAAATAATATAAACAATATATAAGACTTTAAACTTTCTAGTTATTTTTATTATTAAACTAAAATTATTTATTATACTTGCTAAATATTTATTATTTAATTCTCATTTAACTAGTTTCTTATGTAAAAAAAATCTTTAATATATTTGAATATATATAAATATGAAAAGCTCTTAATTATAAGTAAAGCTTCAAATTTGAAAATAAGTTAATGTATAATAATTTTAATATATTATTTATATACTTTAATTCATAAATATAAAAGATTTTAAAGTATTATTTCTATTTAAATATATTTTTATTAGGAAAATAAATCATGAAATAGCTTTAACAGCTTTATAAAAAATATCTTGAAATTATTTGCTTTTCAAGATACTAAAAGATTGCATATTATTAGCTATTCATAATATATAAGAGATAATTCAATTTTGTTTTTATTAATAATAGTATTTTACATTTGACTAATTCTTCTAAAATTAATTAGTCAGGCTGGTTGAGATTATATTTATTATTTAGTTCAAAAAGTCATGTATATTGCTTATGATTATTATTGATATTAATTCAGACACAATATTTAATTTTTTACTAAAGTTGATCTTTCTTATATAATTCCACAGCCAGTTTTCTGGTTTATTGGTGTTTAATACATTATCGGATTTTTGTTTATTTCGTTGTACTGATCCTAGAGTTTGCGTAATAATATCTTGAGCTGAAATATGCAAGTCAGTTAAGATGAAGAGGATTCTAAATACACGTCGTGAGAGTTATTTAATTAGTAAAGATGGTTCTAGATACGCGTCATGTGTTAATTGATAATGTATGTGTTTCATCGTTTTGTTGTTCAACTTCAGTAATGTTTGGTGAAAATACACCAATTGAATTATTATAATAACGAAAGTTGAGTCATTTAAATATTAATATGTTTAATTAATATTTTATCCCATCGCGTCTCTTATTACACCATATCTCCTATTAAAAATCGACTAGTCGATTATTTCAAAACCAACCGGCTAAGCTGAAAAATCAGCTTTTGGTTGATTTTTGATTATCAACCAGGAATACTAATTTTATCAATAATGACTTCATCGTATATGCTATCACTGTTATTATACTGTTATTACTGTTCAAATTAGCACACGTGAAATTGATCCTTAACGTTAGATCGCACTTGTCAAGAATTTTTACTTTGAATGTTATAATATATATTATGCTTGGTCTGAGGAATTCTACACGGACGCTATTACCTAAATTCTCAAGAGAAAGGGTTAGTCGCGTTGTACTTGACCCTTTACTAGTCTCAACCGCCACGAGATTTCTTTTACCCTCTATAAAGAAAAATGTGTCTACTTGCTGGTATTTCGTTTTAGTTCACTTCAGGCTCTTTTCCATTCATTCCCACATATGTTAAATATACTTTTAGTTTGCCCAGGACACGTTCTATATGGATTTTTGGTGGCGGAGGTGGCGCTCAAAATACCTATATAAAAAAATATGTTGGTCGTCGCTATTACGCATGTACGATATTTTTTGGTTTCCAAATAAATTATTTTTTTTCGAGGATTTAAAGTAAATTAGAGAACGAAGAAAAATTATTTTAGCATTTATTCGGATTTTATATGTCGGCAGCAGTAGTATTCATCTCAATTCATATCTCGATGATCATCATACCTGGGAGAGAAAAAGAATTTCTATTACTCTGTTACTCTAATGTTGAAAATGAATGAACGCGTAAATAGGGAATAATGATAAATTTCTATTTCCGCAGCTTCTTATCCGCCACATATTGACATTACAATGCCGGCGTTATCACCTACAATGACAATGGGAAATGTGGGAACATGGCAAAAGAAAATCGGTGATCAGGTATCGCCCGGTGATGTGTTGGTTGAGATCGAAACTGATAAAGCGCAGATGGATTTCGAGTGCCAGGAAGAGGGATACCTTGCTAAAATACTTGTAGAAAGTGGAACAAAGGAAGTTAAAGTTGGCCAGGTAAAAATTAATGTCTAAAAAGTTGGTGAGGGTTTCTTAGTGGTGATTTTTCTGTTTCGGTGATGTGCTTATTATATATATGGTAAATTATTTTCAGCCGATTGCAGTATTAGTAGAAGGACAAGAGGATGTCGACAAATTTGCAGATTATACAGTTGAAGGTACTGATTTAGCTCCGCCTTCACCAAAGAAAGAACCTAAAGAGCAACCACCTGAACCTCAAAAAACGCCGGAATCAAAAGCGTCCTCAACGACAACTACACAGTCATCTACTACTCCCTCTTCCTCTGATAGAATATTTGCCAGTCCACTAGCGCGTAAATTAGCGGAAGAGCGTGGAATCCCACTCGATCAAATCACTGGAACTGGACCAAACGACCGTATCATTAAAGCGGATGTTGAGAGTTTTGTCGCCACCACACCTCCTTCACCCGCAACACCTCAACCTGGAGTCGAATACACTGACATCCCATTATCTAATATACGCAGAGTTATTGCAGCTCGTCTAACCGAATCAAAACAGACAGTCCCTCATTATTATTTAACAATTGAGGTCGAAATGGATAAAGTGTTGAAACTTCGAGAGGTGTTGAACAAAGACAGTGATGGCAGTTATAAATTATCTGTCAATGATTTTATAATAAAGGCATCTGCATTGGCTCTTAAAAATGTGCCAGAAGTGAATAGTGCATGGCATGGTGAATTTATAAGACAGTAAGTAATCTATTTCGACGCATTATTAAACTAAATTTTACTTACTGTAGAAGGAAAAAAAATATGACTAATCACAAATGATTCAAAGACATCATAATTCAGATATCTCTATTGCGACAGCTACCCCTACTGGTCTAATAACTCCAATTATAACAAAAGCAGAAACAAAAGGATTAGCTTTTATATCGAATCAGGTTAAAGAATTGGCCGGTAGAGCACGCGAAGGAAAATTAGCACCACATGAATTTCAGGTATATAATGATCTTCAATTTAATTGTCTCTTTAAATAAATTTATCATTAACACCCTCAAATGTTATAAAAGGGAGGATCATTTTCAATCTCTAACTTGGGGATGTATGGCATAAAGTCATTCACTGCCATTATCAATCCTCCACAATCATGTATTCTTGCTGTTGGAAGCACAACAAAGAAATTAGTTCCTGATGAGAACCAAACCACGGGCTACAGAGTGGCAAATACAATGCACGTAACACTTTCATGTGATCACCGAGTAGTTGATGGCGCTGTTGGTGCACAATGGTTGAAAGCATGGAGGAGTTATATCGAAAATCCACTGCGTCTTCTTCTATAGAGAACTCAAAATATTTATTTGCTTATTGACCAAGTTTTTGAGCCAGAAGCGGACCAGTATTAATTTATATAATATGCTATTAAATAGATGTTTGTAAAAGACATTAAATTTCACATCATCTTAAGTAAACCATGCACGCAATAACTTTAGATAACATTTTTTTTTTACTTGAACTGTGACTGACTGTATTGTGGCTTGTTTTGAAAATATATCATAAATGTAAATGTATTAATCTAATATATTCTTATAATTTAATAAAAGACAAGCTGATCTTTTAAATCGATCAAATATGTTTTACTGTGAATTCATTTCTTTTAGATTTGATAGGTGAGAATAATCGAGACTTCATTAAACCGTGCCTTTGATGGTTCGAGTGAACAATAATGATTGACGGCCGGTAAGCGTCCTTGTTGAGGTAACTGGTTTGACCAATGATAATGATTCTCGGATATTTGACAATGCCTAGGGAACAAAAACATTTATATGTACCTACTTAGAAACAAACTCAAGGAATTATTGAACTTAAAGTAATTGTTAGTACTCACTTTTTTCTGTGATTCTTCTTGAATAGGGCGCATTACTCGAATTGCAGCTCCAAGTATTGATGCTCGTTGTGATTCACGGTGCTTCTAGTTATGACACATTAATGGATAACTTAACAGGCGATTATATAGCTGAACACGTAGCATAACATATATAATATAATACCTCGACGCGATGACCATAAGATGATGCTGCTTGTGAGAGTCTTAAAGAACCTCTAACTCCGATAGAAGATCTCGATCGACTATTCAAGAGAGATGATGATGTTAAAAGCTGTCTTTTTTTATCAACATCGCTGGAAGTTTCACTCGCAATTATTTCTTTCAATGCTGATGCATCCGGCTTAAATTTTATTTGGCGTTCGGTAAGAGTCCTCGTTGAAGTAACTGGTTTGACCAACAATGATTCTCGGATATTTGACAATGTCTAAAAAAAAGACATTTTTATGTACCTACTGGAAACAAATCAAGACATAATTAAACTTAAAGCTATTGTTACTACTCACTTTTTTCTGTGATTCTTCTTGAATAGGGCGCATTACTCGAATTGCAGCTCCAAGTATTGATACTCGTTGCGATTCACGGTGTTCCTATATGACATATTAATTGATAACTTAATAGGCGATTATATAGCTGAACACGCGGCATAACACATACCTCGACGCGATGACCATAAGATGACGTTGCCTGCGAAAGTCTTAAAGAACCCCTAACTCCGATAGAAGATCTCGATCGATTACCCAAGAGAGATGATGTTAATAACTGCCTCTTTTTATCAACATCACTGGAAGTTTCACTGGCAACTATTTCTTTCAATGCCGATGCATCTGGCTTAAATTTTATTTGTGATTTATTAGCTGGGGATCTGCGAACACTTGACAGACCACGAATTTTGGGTTCGATAGAAATTGACGATTTTCGTGACACCGTCGTGGAGGAAGAAATCGTCGAAGGTCTCTTTGTGATAGGTGTGTTAATGACGGCTTTTTTCGATGTTTTTGTTGTCGTTGCCGCGGTATTACGTATTGGACGTTTCAAATTAGGCGTATTAGAAATATTCTTTAAAGTTGGTTTTCGTATACTTCCAGGAGGTGGTTGTAGATTAGAGAAGAGATTTATGGCTGTTGATTTTGGTCTTATAAAACTTGAAGAAATTGTTGATTTTTTGGCTGGCATTAGAGACGATTTAGTCCCAGCAGCAGGTTTTTTGGGTTCAACATTTACAGCAAAAGTCACTCTTTTAGATTTAACATTTCCAGATACAGACAGATTCTGAGATTTGCTTTTTGAGAAAGCAGATGATAATACGGTGGGCTTTTTTTGGATAAAAAGATAAAATTTTATTTAATACAGAATTTTTTGAGGATACATTCGACGTCACAAAAATATACAACCTTACCTTTGACAAAGGAATTGCGCTAGTGTTCTTCGGTGTAGACACAGACGAAATACGACTATCGACCAATTAATTACAAAAAAGAGTTTGAAATTTGTTATATATAATAGACTCGACATAGATAATATATTAAAAACCTCAAGGGATTTCTTAAAGTACTGCCAATACGAGAAGAGACTGTGCTACTGATTATAGGTGTTTTTAACCCCGAATTAATGACTTGTCTCTTCTTTGCATTAGAAGTGTTTGTAGACACCGGAATAGCGGTTTTAGTATTCCCTCCACCTGATAGTAGACCACCACTGCCTGGTGTCTTTGGTAAGTTTTCCTTGCTTGCGGATTTGAAACGCGAGGTGTAGGTTGCTCTATAAGAAGATAAAACATGTATAAATATATACTAATAACTATATAGTATTAACAGTAAATACCTTTGCGTTTTAGTTTTAGTTTGACTGTTGAGATTCATTTCCAAATAAAACGCAATAGAATAAATTGGAAAGCTCTTATTGTGTTTTATTCACTATTAAAGAAACGCGCCTGACGAAAAATCAACAAAAGTTCTTAGTCACGTGATTTAGATCGACAGCCAACCAAATTTCTGCAAAACGCGATAGATATTACACGTGATATAATATATGGTGCAAGAAATTAGTACCCCAGCCACGGCAAAAAAAAGTGTCGGTCACGTGATTTTCCGACCAATATCCAGCACTCGGCTATATCACGTTATTACGACTAATGCCGGTATAATGATACACTTTGCAGATCTCAAGACAAAAAAATAATAATTTTATTATTAGCTTTATTAATAATAAATATTATATGATTAATTATAATAATATATTTTATTATATTTAGTTTTTGTCTATTTTTGTAATTATTTTTATTTATATATATATAATCTCAAGTAAAAATATATAAATAATTTTATAAAATAAGTTATTCATTAGTTTTTATTAAAAAAAAGTTTC
>CAJVPS010001435.1:0-15601 GCA_910591765.1 Ambispora leptoticha | reverse complement strand
TCTGTATATCCAGAGTGAAAATGATCTTCTTAAAAATATGATACAAAACTAATCTGTTATACAGATAGCGTAAAATAAAGATCTAAGTTAAAAGAAATCTAAAGGAAGATAACTCAATCAAAATTGTTATATATCCCCCTACTTAAAGTACAATATCCTCATTATATTCAAGAGCGTGATTTTTCAAAGACATTAACCTTTTTTATAGTATTTTTCAAGTTGTCAAGAGATTCTCAAGTTGCATTATAGAGAGAATAACCTAGCTATTTGACAAGATATTGGGATTTATGATAATAAATTCTTTTATCAAGAATATTTTCAACTTCATATTCTTCTTTATTATCTGAGGTGATGATTGCTGATGATGATTATTGTCTATTATATTCATTATCTGAATTATATTTCTTTAGAAGTAATATATGAAATACTGGATATAATTTCATATTTTATGATAGTTACAGTTTATAAGTAATAGAAGATATTTTAGTAATAATCTCAAAAGGGCCTATGAACTTTGATATAAGTTTCTTGATTATTCTTTATTTATCAACTGGAGATTCTATATTGTGAGTTGAAAGAAGAACTTTATCTCCAAGATTGAATTCTTCAAATCTTTTATATTGATTAGTGTATTTCAACTGTCTTTCTTGAGCTTCTAATAATAAATCTTTGACAGTCTTCATCATGATATTCTAATATTTCATGAAATCTTGAAAGACTGCAACATTATTTTACTATGACAAGATATTGATTGGTATGCAAGATGCTTGTTCACAATCTAATTTAAAAGGTGTGTAATCTATTGAAGCATTTTTACTATTATTGTAGGCAAATTCTGCAGCTGCTAAGTTTTCATCCCATCTATTCTGCTGATAGGTGATGTATATTCTGAGTATCTCTTCCAAGGTTCTATTTAATCTTTCTGTTTGGCCATCTATTTGTGAATAAAAGACTATAGATATAGTAAGTTTAGTACCTAGTTGTTCAAAAAGAGACTTCCAAAAGTGACTTGTGAATTTTGCATCTCTATCTGATATTATAATTGTGAGCAGACTATGCAATTTAAAGATATTTTTAAAGAATATCTTAGCAATATCAGGTACTGTTGCTGTTGTTGTAGTTAGTATAAAATGCACTCTTTTTGATAATTTGTCTACAAAAACTACTATAGCATCATATCTAGACTTGGTGATTGGAAGTTGTACTATAAAATTCATGATGATATGTTCCTATCTATATTCTGGAATAGCTAAAGATTAAAGTAATCCTGAAGGTTATTGATTACTACTCTTATTGTGCTAACAAGATTCATAACTGATGATGTATTTGTGAATACTTTTATTTATCTTTGGCCAATAAAACTGTTGAGATACTGCTGCATATATTTTGTCAATTCCAATATGTTCAGCTATTGGTGTATCATAAAATTCAAATAATATTTTTGCTTTCAGATTTTTGTTATCTGATATGGCTAAGCAACTAGTATTCTTCAAGTAAAGTAATTCATCTTTCAATTCAAAATTCTTTACTTTGGTTTATTGCTTTGGATTGGTGTTATTAAAGTTCTTCAAGATTTCATAAATCTCTGCAAAATATTTATCTTCTTGATACTTCTTTATCAAGACTTCTTTATCAACAAGATTGGTGATAATAATTGAGATATTTGCCAGATATAATTGGCGTAAAAGTACATCTGCTACTATATTATCTTTGTTAGATTTATATTAGACTTCAAAGTTACTGATCTGTAAAGTTTCTAACTAGCAAGCTTGTCTCTTGAAAAGATTGTATTATGTTTTGATATATTTTAAGGAGGTATGGTCTGTAATAACTGTGAATTTCTGACCTTCTAAATATGGCTTCCAGAGTCTAATTACATGAACTATTACAAGTAATTCTTTCTCATGAACTAGGTAGTTTTATTTAGCTAGTAAAAGTTTTCTTGATTCAAAAGCAATTGGTTGATTATTCTTGTCTTGGTTTTGGCTTAACACAGCTCTAATGGTAAAATCTAAGACATCTATGGTGACTGTGAATAGTAGTTTTGGATCAGATAATAACAAGACTGATACTGATATGAGATGTTATTTAAGAGTATCAAATGCTTGTTGCACTATTATAAATCATTTATACTCTTGATCTTTGTGTAGGAGTGCTGTAAGTGATAAGGCAATTGCTGAAAAACCTTTCACAAATTTTCTGTAATAACTTACTAGACCTAGAAATGAGCAAAGTTCTGATATATTAGTTGGTGCTGGCTAATCTCTAATAGTGGTAATTTTTCTTTGATCAACAGAGATACCATCTGCTAAGATAAAATGTTCAAGATATTTTACATATTGTTATATGATGTCATATTTCTTCTATTTGGCATACAATTTGTATTTGCGAAATATTTCTAATACTATTTGTAAATATTGAATGTATTCTTTCTTTGTTTTGCTATAAATTAAGATATCATCTAAGTAAATGATTACAAATTTATCAAAATAATCATGAAATATGTTATTCATAAGCATCATGAAAATGACTGATACATTGGTGAGGCCAAAGGGTAGGACCAAGAACTCATAGTATCCATAGCAAGTTCTAAATATTGTCTTATGAATGTCTTCTTCTGCAATATGGATTTAATGATATTCTGAATATAAGTCTAGCTTTGAAAAGTATTTTGAATTTGTGAGTCTATCCATCAACTCATCAACTCTTGGTAAAGGATAGTAATTCTTGATGATGATTTTGTTCAAAGCTTTGTAGTCAATACATAATCTTAATATATCTTTTTTTTTATGTACAAAAAGAACTGGTGCTCCAAAGGTGAGATACTAGAGTAAATAAAACCTTTCTGAATAAGATCAGCTAATTATTTCTTGAGCTCATCCATTTTTGTAAAAGAAAGTCTATAGGTGGGTTTGGATGGTGATTCAGATCCTGAAATGAGATCAATTTTATGATCAATTACTCTTTTAGATGATAGTTGATTTGGTAAGGTTTCAGGAAATATATCTTTGTATTTTTTTTTTATGTCTAATACTTCTGGTGAAAGTAACTTTTCTTTTGCTTCTTCTTTATCTTCAGCATTATTAAGATGTATGGTGAAGAGTTCTGCATCTGCGAATAGGTTTGCAATTTATTATCTTGATATATAAATTAAATTGCAGCTTAATCTGATTTAACTTCATTATTAGCTTGTATTTTTATTATTTTGGATCTATAGGTAAAGATTATGATATTATTTCTCCAGTCTATAGTGAAATTAGCATGAAATAACCAAGATTTACCTAAGATAAGATTATATCTTTGCAATTTTAGTATCTGGGCATCCATCTTATGCATTTTATATGTATCTAACTTCAATTTATCAATCTTTGCCATGATGATGACAGTAATTTTTTTGCCATCTGCGAGTTCAACTGTGACTGGTATTGTCTTTTGTAATTTGACTTTGTTCTTCTGTACAAATTTTTCATCAACAAAATTTCTTGAAATATTACTATCTAGTAGTATTCATGCTGATTTGCCATTTACTTGACCATTAAATTTCAATAATCTTTCTCTGTTATTTTCAAGATGAGCAAATTCAACTCTCTCATAAGATTGTAAAGATTCTTCTTATTTATCTTCAATATTTGTTATTTTGATCTTTGATTTTAAATAACAATTCTTTGCAAAGTGACCTGGTTTGCCATAGTTATAATATGTACCTTTGAACTTGTTATTCTTCTGATTGTTGTTATTTCTTTTATTATTATAATAACTTTCTGTCTGATCAAGTTCTATTGATATTGGCCCATTATTTTGATGATTTTTGTGCTGATTTTGAGAGTGATGACTATTATTATTTCTGCTTGATAAGCCCAAAGATCTGTCTTATTCATACATAGCTATATCATAGCAAATAGCTAACTTCCAAGCTTCTTCTAAGATTTTTGATATTTGATAACTTATCTTCATCTTTGTGGCAGATTTTAGATCTTTTATAAAGTATATGACCTAATCTAAAGTACTCATATCTGTGATTTGTTCAACTATATTTCTGAATTTTGTGCCATAGTCTTGAACAGATCCTGTTTGATGAAGAAGATAAAGTTATTTATGGAGATGTTATTAATAGTGTGATAATTGAAAGGCTTCTCTAAGTGCTGTAACAAAGGCTTGCCAATTTTCAAAAGATTTAATACTATCATCTACCTTTACTTTGTTGAGATATCAGTGTAAAGCTGCATCAGTTAAGGAAGTGGTAGCATATTGTATTTGAGTTTTCTCTTCTGTGATTCCTTGGGCCTGGAATATAGTTTTGACTTGTATTATCCAGACAAGTATATTTTTATTTGATTCTCCAGAGTAAGTAGGTAGTTTGACTAAAAGGTGAGATAAAGATTTAGGACCAGAGGGATCATCTTCTTTAACTATCTTGATTAATTCAGCCATGCTTGTCATGAATTATGTGAATTGATCTTGATTCATTTTGACAAAATATTATTTAAATAAAACTAAAATTTGTGTATGTAAAGTGTGTAGTATATGATGTATGAGTATAAGATGTTAGAGGATGATGTTTGTAATAACTGTGTTTGCTACTATCAAGTTATAAGATTATTTTGTTAATATTTATAAACAAGATAAAATACAATACAAATAAGTTTTAATTTTATAATTTATAATTATTTTTATTATTTAAAAGTATTCAAATCTAAGATAAATTACAGAACAGAAAATATATATTTATAGAAAAGAGACTGAACACAAAATACGAATAAATTAGAAATAATTAATTAAATAAATTACATATAGTTAAATAAAATTAATTATCTTAATTTGCATCTCTGGAGAGCTACTAATCATAATTCAATAAATTATAAATGATATAAATAATAATAAAGAAGAGCAAGTAAAAATATAAAGAATTATTAAAAGAAAAATATTAATAATCTAAATTAATAATATGGATACACATGATGATTATCTGAGTAACTATATGCTAAATCTAGAAGTATTTAATATATAATGATCATTTGTATATCCAGAGTGAAAATGATCTTCTTAAAAATATGATACAAAACCAATCTGTTATACAGATAGCGCAAAATAAAGATCTAAGCTAAAAAAAATCTAAAGAAAGATAACCCAATCAAAATTATTATATGGTGTATGATTTCTTTGAGAAATATTTGGATTCACTATTAAGTTAATAATTTCTAATCCAATTTCAGGTTTTACTATTTTCAGTAATTGATGAAAAAAAATTGAAATTCTTCTATGTGATATCTGTTTAATAATTTTAGATACTAGTTTTAAGCTATTATTACCAGAGATAACTATTTTATGACTATTGTTAACTATTAAATTTTAATTAATTTATTATTAATACACAGAAAAAAATATATTTTATCTTGTAAAATTAATAAAATATCAATTAAAACTATATTAGGTACTACTAGTAATTGTAATATTATAGCTGAGAATGTGATAAATGAATTAGATTTAGAAATTGATGATATCTCTGATGTAGAAATATACACATCTATTAGTAAACTCAATATAGTAAGAGTAATTTATGAAATTTCTATTTCAATCCTGTCTTAGAGTTTTAAATAGAAATAAATAAAAGTTACTGATATTTTTGTTATCAATAAATCTGAATTTGATTCTATACTGATACTAGATTAGCCATGATTCTAGAAAAATATAATAAAAGTGAATTTTTCAAATAAAACTCTTATATTGCTTGATAGAACTGATATATAATTAGTTATTAGATCAAAAATTCTATCATCAACATAACTTAATCAGTCTGTGAATAATTACTTCAAGATGATAAAGATATATGCTATAGTATTGAATATTAACTTAGATAATCAAGTTCTTAAGGAAACTTTCTTTAATAGTCTATTATAAGATAATAAAAAAAAAGTAATTAAATTTAGCTTTAAAAAGTCTCTGAATGAAATAGTTAATCATTTGAATAGAATCTCAACTGGATCTACTGATATTCAAAAGTTTTGATTTGGAGATTTGAGACAAGAAGAGAATTTGATAATAGAATATTACACAAAAGTAAAAAAATATGATAAATTAGTTAGATATAATGAAAATTTGCTTAAATATCAATTTCTTCATGAATTGTCATCCAAGAATCAGATAGAAATTAGAAGATATAAATTGAATCTTTTATTAGATGAGTTAATAAAAAGGCTGAGCACTTTGAAGAATATTGAGAAAATTCAAAATGATGTATAGCAGAGATAATAAGTAATGAAAGAGATATTATGATAACATATTTCTTATATCTCTAGTATATAGAAGAATTAGCAAGATTAAGAAATCTGAGACAGAGACTAGTTCATCCAGCTCTGATTTAGAATCTATAGATTCAGACCGATATAATCTGAATCTCAAAAAATCTCAAAAGAATCATGTTCATATTATAAAGAAAAAAATTATATCTCCTATTCAAAAATATTATAAAAGTAAGTTTCATAATAAAGCTGATTAGATCATATTTCTAAAGATAAATTAGCTAACCTGTTCAAGACATGAGTATTGATTGGTGCTAGCATAATTTTTTATGAAAATTTCATGTAATTATTGAGAAGAAATATTCAGAAATAATAGAAGTCTCTCTCTAGTAAAATAAAATATTTTTACTTCCCTATTAATGAATTTCTGTATTAATACACTTGGAACATCTTCTAATGGATCATGAAATTTCTCAAACTTTTAGAGATACACTCTTGCATTTTCATCAGCTTCTTCTGTCCTTTCTTGATTAGTATAACCAACAATACTGATTTTTTCCTGAATTATCACTATATTATCTTCTAAGCATGAAAGCAAATCAAATAATCTAATTGATTTATCTGAAGAGATTTTATCCCTTCTAAGTTCTGCTTCTAAAATGGGATTGATATCTATATCAAGTTTCCCCTGTATAACTATTAAATCCCCTACCAATTCTAATAACAATTCATATGAATCAGCAAGTTTTTTCACTTTCTTGCTTTCTGACACTGCCATTTGATTTATATTACTGTTAATACCTAGTTTTTTCTGAATAGCTGTTATATCCTTTTTCTTATATAAAAACACCTCGTATAATTTTTCACTTGGATCAGTTTTATTATTAGTATTACTCGTCATAATTGTTAAAATATGGTAATATAATTAATGCGGAAAAAATAACGCATAAATATATAAATTAAGTGAATATAGCAAATTCAATCTGAAAATAATTATAACCACATCGTAACTTCGAAATCCCATCACAATATAATGAGCCTCAGGGGGAGTGTTTTAAATCAGCGAATCGGAGATCAGCATAGAAGTTCGCGGAACATGTGTATAGCCACGTTTGTGACCGCCTTCGGCAATTGCGTAATACCACGGATCGCCGATATAACTAGCTTCGTGCGACCCAATTTCTCACATAAACCCCCATTGGTATTTTTTGATTAACTTCCATGTTTTTCGCCGATCTCGAGTCTCACTAAGAATGAATAAATTTACCTATCACTGCGAATCGAGCTATCTCTCCCATACACAATTTCGGACGTAATGCCAATTCGAGTTGGGACATGTAAATTTCGGCACATCATATCGTCCATACAGAGCGTTAAATAGGAAGTGAGAAGTGTATTAGGTATGATTTTTTTTTCTGCTCGAGTATGGATAAAACTCAAATTATAATCTTTGCGAAAACGTTCTTGATGCGATTCCACACCCCGCAAGTGCAATCAAAGAATTTACGATGGCCAGTTGTGGATGTCTCTATCATCAAAAGTGTCTCGAAAAACATATACTAACTGTGGGAGCGAGATGTCCGAATATGGGATGCAGATACAAAGACATTGAAACCTCCTTCACCTCAGATATTAGTGAGACAGGAACACAAGATCCAATGGAGATATCACCACAATTATCCACGATAGCTGGGCAGAAGGACCTTTCTAGCTTTATGACTGGAGATCCTCAATTATTCGAAAGTGACCCCTTGCAGAGCGACACGAATAATAAAGCTCAAGAAAAAGATACTGCCCACACAATAGATGAGAATGCTTCACCGCTCAAGCCAACTACTGAAATATGCTCCAAGTGCTCCGAATCCATCTCTTCAGAGCGATCAAAGCCGGTCGTATTATTGACGTGTAAACATGTTATCCATTTCGAGTGTATCGCTAGCAAGCGTAACTTATGTCCTAAATGTCCATCGGCGGATGATCTGGAAAAAGAAGGATATTATATCTCACCTAGCATCTCACTTAACGAAGCTCCCAAAAAGAAAAGGAAGAAAGAGGAAGATAACGTTCATGAAAATAAGCCTAGGAGGATCCCAAAACCGCAAGTCATAATTCGAGAGTTATCAGTCGTGGAAATTTCCGATGAATCATCAATCACTGCACCTTCCGAAGATTCCAACATGGAAGAGATATCCACTAAACTCTATCGCCTGTATTATGAAGTTGATAATGTTGAAAAGAGCGGGAATCAAACAAATCGGAATGTTATTTATCGTTATTTTCAGTTCGGGAAAGCTCTATCAGAACGACTCATTGAATTATTGAAGAGTAAACCCCCGCAAACGACATATACAGAACTGAACGGTGAAGTTAGAGAACATCTTCCGAAAAACCTCAATAATGCTATGGTACGAAAGAGAACAGACACTGCTAGAAAAATTTATGATGTATTTAGCAAAATTGGAGAAGATAAAATTTCGCGCGTTAAATCATTTACTGCATCTAGCTTTTCTGACTTAACTAGAAGTGAGGTCAAATATATCATCGAAAACTTCCCCTCTGATAAATAATATTTTATTAATCCGATATTTAGGGAACCTGTTCCCGTGTAGCATCGTTACCAGAATTCGTTACCAGAATTCGTTTATACTGATTTTAAAAGAATTAATGCGTATCTGAAATTTCCATGCTTATTTACTGCGCTACGATCACGTGATACCGTTCTGGCCCAGAACACCCTTTCGCACTTGAAATTTGTAAAATAAACGTTTGAATTTTTTCCACAAATTTTCTAATCGGTAAGAATCACTAATTATTTATCGCAATAGTGAATTCCCATATTTCACGAATTCGTGCATACCATTTCGGTAAAAAAATTTATTTCGTATTTCGCAAGTGATAATAATCAAGTGTTAATCCGCATGCATGCCACAAGGGAGCAACCCCATGTGATCGCGGAAAATGATTTATGTGGTCATTGATACAAAAGCAGATTTTATTCTATGCCTTCGTTGTTACCTCATCTGGAGAGAAAGTTTGTATGAATTGAGTATGGACTTTTTCCCATTCTTCCATAAGATCATCAAGCCATGCAGTACTTAAACCGCTTTTTATTATACTGCGACGCGATAATTCTTCACCAACCAGCCTTTCCCGATCAGTTAAAAATTCACGATATTTTCTTTTCTTTCTATTTCACCACGATAGAAACGTATATCTCTTTCCAAATCCCCACGAAAACATCCCATGGGCCACCTATTTTTCTCAGCCTCAGTAATGACCGAAAATTCTTTGGGATTTATTTCATGTTCGATGGCATACTGATAAAGGCGGGTTCTGTTTGGACGGATTGGTGAGTTACTGATTTTGCTTGATACCCTTATCTGAGCTTCCGGCAAACTCTGTACAGCAATTATAACTTTCTTTTGATCACTACGAAATGGACAATTAAGAACATAGTGATCATCTTTACCTAGACAGCTCCAATCACCCCATATGCCTTGATGTGTATGTATCTCTTTACATATCGGGCATTTAGCTTCTGAATCGGTATATTTGAATACATCCCGGTGCCATGCATTTGAATTAGTATATGATAGAAAAGGAAAACGTTTATGTATGACTTCATGGATTGTGCTTTTTTCTTCTGGAAACTTAAAAATTTTGATAACACAATTTTGCGAAAGATGATTATCAGCATTTTCGATTTGTTTAGATTCGGAAGTTTCAGAGTTTATCCAGGGATCAAGCCCAGTTTCTTCCGTATATGCTCTATATAAGATCAAACGAATTTTATCAGTCAAAGGAGTTGATAAATCATCCAATTCGGCATACCATTTATAGTAGTCATCAGTTAACATCTTGCCGGAGGCAGTTATGGGCGAATAATCGTGTAAAATAGTGTTAGAAGACATGTTATCATTCATAAGAATACAAGTCAATTCAAAATAGCGTGGCTGTCAAAGAAAAAAAAATATCACTGTTCACTCACTGGCTTGTGTAGTTATCTACTTTTGAATATATATGCCTCACCAATAATGAGAGAAACGAATTGGCAGAAATAATCATCTTTATTAGTAGAGCTAGTGTGGCTTATGCTGTTATTTCGATTTCACGCTTTCCACATATAATAAAGTAGGATCCAGCTTCATATTTACCTTTTACACTTTTCCCATCCTCATGATTTAGTTTACATATTGGACATAATGATCCCTCAATAATTCCATAATAGTCAAATTTTTTGTTACTAAATGTTTTATATAGATCAGAATATCGCCACAATATTTTATTACGAAAATAAGTATGGTCATGAGTTGGATTGGATGATGCATTTGCCTCGGTTGATTCCTCTGAAATCGTTTCTGATAATTTTTCCGGTGATACCTTCTCAGAAAATGCACTTACCTCAGTTTCTGGTAAAGTACTTACAATTTCGGTTGTATGATTTTGGCGACGGGCCGTCGTTGAAATTCCAGTCATGTGATTTGATTCCTCCTTTATATTGGACTCTTTATAATCAGAAATATTATCGATAATCTTTTGGATTTGATCGTTGGTCAGTTCTGAAATAGAATTTGCACTGTATGCTTTAAGATACTTAATTTTATCTATACCTATTTTTTCGAATAATTTATAAGTCTTTATAGCCCTTTGGGTTTTTCCACATAAAGTTTTACGCGAGATTTCTGGAAGTTGTAATCCCATTTCCTTGGACCTTTTTTCACGGATAATAGTAAGATGCTCTAATATTTTATCATAAATTATACCTTTTTCCTTTTTCTCACCAATATTGCTATCACTATTTTTTATAAGATCATTATACTGAATTATGAATTCACTTCCATAGTTGATCCAGCATAAGGTTTCTTCCTGGTTAGCTTTCTTAGCATAATATTCAGCATTAGTTGCTTTATCAAATAATTGTGCCAAGTCAAGTATTGAGATCGTAGAAGAATTTTGACGACGGCCCGTCGCTGAAACTTCAGTCACATGATTTGAGGAAGCAAAACTTTGAACCTTTGTTTCACCTGAAAGAATATTTATTATCCTGAATGCCATCAGCTATCACTTGAGCGATATTCTCTGTTCCCTTTTTCTTGTGCGATTGGGACGTTTTGTCCAGGCTTTTATTTTGGCCGTGCCAGCTCCGCTGATTCTGATCCAAAAGCTTTTTCACAGTTTTCGAGTCCAGAGGTGTCGACATGGTTGATGCTTCGGATTGCATAGGTGGAGTTAAGTTATTATGTGATTCTTGAAGTTTTTTCTTCCTAATTCTCTTCATTATTTCTTTACTGACAGTTTCCTTATATACCGTTTCTACAAAATCTAGGGTCTCAGCTGAATCGTCATCGATAATGTCTTGTGGCGGAGAGGTTGCAGACGTTTCAAGTTCCGTTGAAGATTCAGATGAATCTAAAGATTCGCCCCTTTGGGCCTGGGTTGAGCTATATTCTATTTCAGGCAAGGGGTGGGTAACACCCTTCTCCTCATAAGAATGGCTCTCGATAAGCGGCGAAATATCTTTTGTAGGAGATACTTCCTGCTCATTGGTAGTAGCCTGGGTCTGTTTCTGTTCCAATTTCGTGATTCTATCTTTAAGCTCAGAATTCTCTTCTGCGATCTGTTCCAATTTGGCGATCCTGGCTTTGAGCTCAACATTCTCAGCTTCGCGTTTGGTGCTCTCTTCCATAACCTGTTTTAAAAGTTCGGCATTCTTGGCTTCGAGCTCAGCCTTTTCGACTTCAAGCTCAGAAATCCGTTGCTTTAGTGAATCAATTTCAGATTGCATGTTTAGTGATAAATTGTATATATTTATTTATTTAAAAATGCGTAACTAAAGTAATAAAAATTTCAGCGACGGCCCGTCGTCAAAAATTCCAATGAAAATTTTACAAATCATTTATTATAAAAAATTTTTGAATGATACATTGTAAAATCAGTTGATATCAATTTTTTGAATTTTTTTTTCTAAATAACGTATTTTCTAAATCGATTTTTTCATGAACCGGTGAATCTAGATAGCGCATCAAATCGCGACCCGACGATTTGGAACCAGGAGATGGGGAACTGGGAGGTGAGGAATCGGGAGATGGGGATTTAGGCAAAGGTTGATTTTTATTACTTTTTTTCTTTTGCGGAGTGTCATCTATTAACGTTATATGAGTAGCGTTTTCCACAGTCGTAGCTTCCTTCATTGCTTGAATAGTTGACAACACGTCAACCTGCAACAAATTCAATTATTAATATTTGATAAAACATGTGTATATTCCTGGTCCATACCTGCCAGTTCATCAAATCAACTATTTTCTTCGCAAATTGTTCAAAGCTACAGGTATTTTAATGCATGTAAACAATTGAAGAATGTAAATTGACGGCAAGGGTCGAACTAAATATTTGATCTTAATCGAACCATCTATAAAAAATATACGTGAATTATTTGACTTTTTTATTACACAACATTCAACGAATATATGTGATAAAATACCTACTAGCGGTTTGAACTAAATAAATCTGTGCTACATCCTTAGGTGTTTCTTTCAATAGCTTATTTAAGACTCTCATCGAGTTTCTGCATAATTTAACCTCATCACCTTCTATTTTTGATAAAGGTGCTCGTCTACCATATGAAAACTCGATTAAGACTATTGTTTGATTCTTTTGAATTGAATTGATCATCTTGATAAGTCCATCAATTTTGTGTTTTTTCGTATTAGGGGTAGTTAACTCGATCCTAATGGGATAAACAAGGATTAACACACAATAGCTTAATGTTTTGAATTAGAATTAATACTTACCATACGATATCAACTACATCCTGATGCATACGGAATAGTCTATTTATTATATATATTACTGTATCAATTGCATATGTCCTTTCGTAATCAAGACCTTCAACCTCAAGTCTTAATGGCGCTTCAAGTCGTTCAGAACTATTATAAAGAAAAATATTTAAATATTTTCTTGGAAGTTTTCAAATATTTTAAAAAAAGTACTTACAAATGAGTTAAGATTCGTTGAGCGATATCATGAGCTTCGTGAGTATGGGAATTAAATAATTGAGATGGAACAAAGGACTTGCGGACCAGAATCGGAACGCTCCTTCTATTACTCGTTTTTTTTGTAAATTGATTTATATATTGCCGAAACTCATTTTCATATGTTTGATCCCAGATCTCTTGCTGGAGAAATGTATTAATCCATTTGACTTGGTTTTCGTTTAATGATTTATTTACTTTTTTTTGTACTATATCGTTAGAGAAATCAATAATATGGTTAAGGGATATTGATGATAGACAGTCCTTTCCCAATTCTTTGTCCTTTTTTTGTTGTGAATCTAGAATAGCAATTAATTTGTTGCGAATTTCCACTTCGTCCTAGAAAGTTAAACATATTTATTATCAGTTATATAAAAAGCATTGAAAGATGGCAGATAAATAAATACTTGTGTAAGTCTCCCAATTTCTTCTTCACCCTGATCTATATCAATTGATTCAGTGTCGCTTTCTGAGTCATTATCGTCATTTTCGTCATCATTATTCGAGACCTAGATTATAAGAAGGAAGAATAAATCTACTGTATATAATAAGATGAAAACACAATGGAAAAAGCATCACTACAATATTTTCTGCAGTTCGTGGTGGTGGTGTAGTTGGTATAATGTTTATGTCAACAATAACGTTGCGATTTTTTTTGGCGGGTCTTTTTTTAGAATCGTCATCCTATAAGTATTAAAACACAAAATAATTAGTTTGACAGATTTATTCTCAACTTCTAAACAATACTTCTTAGTACCTCTTCCGGACTTCTTTTTGATGCATTGTTGGACAAATTAAAATGAACTTCACCACTTATGTCACTTCCACTTTTAGTTTGGCGTTGTTCATCCTAAGGATAAAAATTGTAGATCATTAGGAAAAAATTTACAAAATAATGTCATTAGCTAAAAAATGCGCACCTGTATCTTTTCCAACTTAGATTTTCTTTTGTTTCCAATTATATTAGCGTGCAAGTTCAATTCCCTGCTTCGGTCGAGAATATAACTTAACTAATAGAGGAGCATTAATCATAACTTGTATAATAATGTAAGATACCGTAGCAGTCAAAAACTTACATCTTCAGTTTCAACCTGTAAAGTTTTTAGTTCATTTTGCGCTTTGGCATTCTGGAGCTCTTGCTGTAAATTCTGAGTCCTACGATCATTCCAAAATTCTTTAACTTCCGGAGAACACTTAATCTCCTAAAAAGCACATCACAGCAATTGTTAGTGATTATAAAAATCTACTGCACAACGCATGTTGTGTTCCTATGCAAATACACGTCAGGCTCATGACAAACTGTAACGAGCTCAGCGACTTAACACTGGGTTGACTCAGCGATCACCTAGTGTGTTACAGCAATGGACTCAGCGATCCTGCCAAAAGTCCCAATCAACTCGGCGATTGATTGTGCTCATTATTGCAGAACTCAGCGATTCATACAAGGCAATAAGAGCAGGAATCTTGGCCTGTCAACAGAGCCAAATTATAAAAAACGCGTACCTTCCAGTTATCAAGTAGCTCTTGCGCTTTTTTTGCCTTTGTATTATTTTCGTCAGTTGCAATTTTCTGGACAAAAAATTTGAACGCGCTATGCTCTTTTATACTATCTAATAACTGCAATTTTTCGGATCTCCATGTTAAAAAACCAATAAGTGACCACTTTGACGGTCCATTGTTTTGAAAATAGTTGAATCCTGAAATATCTTCCATAGGTTCTGTTTACAAGATCACAAATGCAAACCATAGGCCTTATATAGCAAAGTGGAGGTTCGAGATAAATCACATGATATTACAAACTATACTCTAAAAGGTAGGTTTTACCACGAATATAGTTTATAATAAGTTTTGAGAGTGAAGATTAAATTATTTATAAAGATAAAGGGGATTACTATTATTCTAAAGATTTCCTAGTGCCAATACTTATGAGTATTGTATTAACACAAGATAAAAATGAAGTAAAACAAAAATATAAAAATGAAGTTGTGATCATGAATACTAAACTAAGAGAGTGGTACTGTTACCTTTTTGGTGCGAGTTCTGAGAGAAGGACGAGTATTAAACCTAATATTACAAAAACACGTGATAAAAGCGACCACATGTTTAAAATGATATTTGAAAGAGTCTTTAAAAGGCTTATTAACAAGAATGTTTCTACTATTATTTTTAAGTTAATCTAAAGATAGATAACAATAGTGTTCTTGTTGTAACTAGCTAGAATGTAGCCCAATTCCAATATGTAATTTTAAGACAAATGTAATATTCAGTTTATTAACAAGATGAATCAATAGATCTTAATCAAGATCTATTCTACAAGAGAGATTCCTTAGA